>BSBK01001034.1:907500-1132501 GCA_027943335.1 Chamaecyparis obtusa
GGGTGGAGGTTTTTGAGGGAAGACAATAACGGCTCCCAATAATTACTAAACTCCACCCATCATCGTGATTGAGGTTGGTGGGGTGAAAATTGATTTCAAACGCCTGCTTAAGCTTCCTCTTAAAGAAGTTATCATCCTTAAAGATAATTTGAGTGTCCTCTAAGCAAGTATGGTGCTTAGTGGAAGAGGAATGCTTAGCTAAAGAAAATTTAAGACACACGCTCATGATTGATATCTGCAATATGCTCTTTATTTCTGGTGTTAAAGGATTGACCAATTTTACCTATGTAGGAGGTGCCACAAGAACAAAGAACCTTTATATATATATATATATATATATATATATATATATATATATATATATATATATATATATATATATATATATATATATATATATATATATATATATATATATATATATATATATATATATATATATATATATATATATATATAAAGTAAAATAAAATAATAGTAATGTAAATACAACAATTTCAATTAATGTTTGGGCATTATTTTTATATAGATGCATTTAAGATATTTGTACTAGTTATAAAATTATTAAAATTAATCATAACTGATTTACATTGAAGTTGACATGAGAAAGCAATTGTATTGATTACTAATTTACAAGTACACTCTAATAAAACATTTATTTCACAAATTTGTCTCTCTTTGTCATATAAGGTAGGTGTAAATATAAAGTCATTATAGTGGAAGTAAAAAATAATAAGTAATTGCAATATAAAATGAGATATTTCACTAGCACGTGTATATTTAAATATATATATATATATATATATATATATATATATATATATATATATATATATATATATATATATATATATATATATATATATATATATATATATATATATATATATATATATATATATATATATATATATATATATATATATATATATATATATATATATATATAATACATGGAGAGATATCCTTCTCTAGGCATCTATTTTTTAATCATTTTTCATACAAAAGTTCAATACACACCTTTAGAAGGACATCTCTCAATGTATATATGTTTAGAGTTAGGGTTAGGATAGAATAAGGCTTAAGAGTGGGTTTAAGGTCAGGTTAGATTAGGGACAGTGTTAGGATTAGAGATAATTAAGGGAAGGGTTAGGATTAAAAATAAAATTAGGGTTAATAATAGGGTTATAGTTAAGGTTATAGTTAGTGTCCAAAATAGGTTATGGGTTAGGGTTAGGGTTAATGTTAAGATTAGGGACAAGCTTAGGATTAGTGTTAGAGATAGAATAAGGGTTATAAATATAATTAGGGTTAGGAGAGAGTTATGGTTAATATCAGGGTTAGGGTTAGATATTAAATTAGGGTAAGGTTAGGATTAGGTATAAGGTTAGGGTTAGGATTTGGGCCCTACATTAGGAGTTAGGGTTAGTGATGAGGTTCTAGTTGAGGTTAGGGATAGGGATAGAGATAAACTATAGGTTACGAATAAGGACAATATCTGGTTTAAGATTATAGACAACTTAAGATTACATATGAAACTAGGTTCAGTGATAGGCTATGTAATGCCCCTCCCATAGTTTCTTTTTCAGTTTATTGCCAAACTCTTTTAGGCCATTTTCATGTGTGTGTTATTTATTTCAGGGATATTTGAGGTTTATGAATGTATGCCATTTTATTGAATAATCATGAATTAGATGTTTTTAAATTATTTTCATGTTGATTAAATGCAAATGATGATGTTATTTATATGTGATGGTTATTTCATTTTGATGATTTATATGTTAGGATATCAGGAATGCTTATGGTTTTACTAACCCCATACATGCATGTGTATGGTCGATTTGTATGTTTTATATTTATGCCTGAAGTGCTTGATGTGGTTGAGGGATGAAGTCGTAATTACTTGCTTGTGAGATCCACACGATTGACTGATCTCTGCCATTGCTTGTTTATATTTATACATGTATGTACATGCTTGTCTTTTATGCAAGTTTGCAGGTACCGAGCATCGACTTCCCTGAAATGCCAGGATGAGCGTGCTCTATCAAAAAATCTCAATGGTAAGAGAGGGGAGATAACATACAAATCCAAATCCCAGCCCCAACCATTGATTGTCCTAAATATTGGGCAAGTATCTGTTTCTACCCATTTGAATTCATCAAAGTGACGTGAATTCGTGAGCCCTTCCTTGGTGTTTGTTTGATATAGAGTTAGTCATTTTTTGAGTTTTGGAGTCAAGTGGATTTACTTGTGTGAATTATTTGATTTAAATAATTAAATTAGGAGTAATTTTGAGGTTTGAATATTTATATTTTATGAATGTGGAAATATTAGATATAGAGTATATTTAATTTTTAAAGGGTAATTAAATACCTTTGTTAATTAAAAGATTGAATTAAAGATTAAATTTAGAATTAAAGGGTGTAATCAATTATTAAATTTCTTAATATAAATTAAAGGGCATAGTTGATTTATTTAATATTTTAATTTATTAGTTTGCATAGTTAATTATGTGCTAAAGTATTTATTGATTAATTAAATAATTATATGTAATTTAAGTTACACATTTGGTTTAAGTGAAAATTGAATTATAATTAAAGTTAAGAGTTGAGTTAGAAATTATAATTAATAAAGTGCATTATTTTATTATTGAGTTGTCTTATCATGCAATGTTTGATGAAAACTAAGTAGAGAGATAGTTGAGTTCTACTTAGGGTTTGCATGTTTTAGAAACCCTAAGAGGGATAAGTCTTCTTTGTGTAGGGATTATGGGTATTATGGTCATTACGTCTATCAGGTTTTGGAGGAGTTTTGGATGAATTGGAAGATTTTTGGAAAGCTTGGTTTGGTGAGCATTGTTTTGAGATTGTTTGAAAGCTTGGATTTCAAAGGTTGGATTGGATCTTTCTCGGCTTCAGATGTTTAGACGTTGGTTGAGGTAGGGTTTGAAACCCTCTTATTGCAAATTCATCTTTTGAAAAGATTGTATATTTCGTGTCTGGGATTGTTATGTGATTGATTTGAAATTGGTTTATGTTTTAATTTTGGATTGTTGTTGTGAAAATTTGGATTAAATTGATGTTAGATTGATCTGGTATTTCATTTGGGTGGTTTGAAAACCCTAGAATAAATCTTAGGAAATTGGATGAGTTTTCTCAATTAGGGTATTTACCTAGGGAAATTAATATTGTTCTCAATATTGCAAAAAGATTGAAATAGAAAGTACATGTGAAGTCAAAACTAATAGATGTTAGTTTTTGTCATAACCCTAGTTTCCATTTGAGAAAATAACTTTTTTTAAAAAGGTGTATGTATTTATGTTTTGCATGCCTATTATGTGTGAAGGTTTGATTTTAATCTATTAATTATTTTTTTTTAAATAATGATTTTGATATTTGTTGTTCTGTCCCAAAAAAATTTTTGGTGAATTTTCTTTATTTTTTTTTAAATGTAAAAAAATTTAAAAAAATTAAAAATTATTTTGTAAGCTTAGTGACATGTATTAGATTAAATTCTTCTGTGTTCCCTAGCGGGGCATTACACTTGGTATCAGATCGAGAGTTTCTACTGGGAACTCTAGGAAGTTGTGTGCCCATTAGATGTCTAAACTGTCAAAACTTGAAAACAAAACTTAGACATATAACACTATGTATTTAAAACCATTATTTTATGACTATGCATCATGTGTTTATTCTTGTTGATTGGTTTTGTGATATTATTCTTCTATTTTGATGTTGTAGGAAAGATGGTCACCGAGACTAGATATGTTGGTAGAGGCCATAGTGGAGGCCGTGGTAGAGGATGTGGAACGAGTAGGCTTCATAGCCCTCCTGTGATTCATAGAGATGAGAGTGTGCATGAGGATAATGGTGAGCATCAAGGTGATTTGAAGGAGCCTAATGCTAGGCAGATACTTCGGGCTATTCTAAAACATCTACCTATCCATAATAGGGCTGAGAGGGAAGAATCACATCATTTTGGGAATGAGGAGGGACAAAGATCAAAAAGTTCTAGGAGGAAGGACACTACAGTTGGCCAGGAGACCACTAAGGCTATCCAGATGAGAGATCTCCTTAGATCACGACCTCCTCCCTTTAATGGTTTGGGTACTAGTTTTGAGGTAGAGACATGACTTATCACATTGGACCGTTGTTTTTCTATGAAACAATTTGATACAAATATCAAGGCAAGGTGTGCCATCATGCACCTCAAAGGTTTTGCAGCTACCTGGTGGAAGATTGAAGAGAAAAAGTTAGAACGTAGCATGGATACTATCATGTGGGAGTTATTTCTTGATAACTTTTGAGAGCGCTTCTTATTTGAGTAGTGGAAACAATAGCATGTAGATGAGTTCCACAATCTGTGACAGTTGACTATGAGTGTTCATAAGTATGAGAGTCATTTCTTTGAGCTCAAGCCATATGCAGGTTATAGCGACAAGTCACCATTGATGGTGCAACATTTCATTAGAGGTCTTAATAGTTGCATCATTGGGGGTGCTACGATTTTGAAACCTAAGACTCTTAGGGATGTAGTCATTAAGGATACATTTATTAAGGGGAACTTGGCTAGAGGTCATAGTGGGTAGGTTGGTGTTCAGTCTGGGGATCCTTCTTCAGGGCCTAAGGGAAATCAGTCTCAGGGTGCAAAGAACTCTAGGAATCCTTCTACCTTTCTAAAAGGTAATCAGAATTATTAGAACAAGAAATTATTCCATGGTAATAGTGGTGGTTCTCAATTAGGCAACTATTGCAATTGGCAACGTAGTGTGCACTATCAGAATGATCATCTAGCTTAGAGTTCACATCAAGATTTTAGTGGAGGTAGTTTCCAACAGTCTAGTGCACCTGCAACTGGGAGAGATGGTAGTAGAGACAGTTTTTATTCTTGCGGGAAGCATGGCCACATTGCTGCCAATTGTCCTAATCGATCAACACAGTTTTTCAGACAAAGGCCTGCAGCTTCTGAGCCTATAGTTGGGGATGCTGGTAGGTCCCACAAGGTGTTTGCAGCAGGGAATGATCTGCAGAGTTCATTCCATGGAGCAAGGAAGAGTCTAATGGGACCCACACATTGAGTCTCTTACGACTTAATAGGGTACATCAAGTTTTGAAATTTATATCTTCATTTTGTTTGTAGTCTTCCAGGAGTAAGCCTAATTTTAAAGGAGGTGGATGTAATTCCCCTCCCATAGTTTTCTTTTCAGTTTTATTTCCAAACTCTTTTAGGCCATTTTCATGTGTGTGTTATTTATTTCAGGGATATTTGAGGTTTATGAATGTATGACATTTTATTGAATAATCATGAATTAGATGCTTTTGAATTATTTTCATGTTGATTAAATGCAAATGATGATGTAATTTATGTGTGATGGTTATTTCATTTTGATGATTTATATGTTAGGATATCTTGAATGCTTATGGTTTTATTGACCCCCTACTTGCATGTGTATGGTTGATGTGTATGTTTTATATTTCTATTTGATGTGCTTGATGTGGTTGAGGGACAAAGTCGTAGTTACTTGCTTGTAAGATCCACACTATCGGTCGATCCTCGCCATTGCTTGTTTATATTTATACATGTATGTACATGCTTGTCTTTTATGCAAGTTTGCAGGTACTAGGCATCGACTTCCTTGAATCGCTAGGATGAACGTGCCCTATCCCAAAATCTCAATGGTAAGAGAGGGGAGATAACGTACAAATCCAAATCCCAACCCTAGCCATTGATTGTCCTAAATATTGGGCAAGTATCTATTTCTACCCATCCAAATTCGTCAAAGTGACATGAATTTGTGAGCCCTTCCTTGGTGTTTGTTTGATATAGAGTTAGTCATTTTGCGGGTTTTGGAGTCAAGTGAGTTTACTTATGTGAATTATTTGATTTAAATAATTAAATTAGGAGTAATGTTGAGGTTTAAATATTTATATTTTATGAATGTGGAAATATTAGATATAGAGTATATTTAATTTTTAAAGGGTAATTAAATACCTTTGTTAATTAAAAGATTGAATTAAAGATTAAATTTAGAATTAAAGGGTGTAATCAATATTTAAATCCTAATATAAATTAAAGGGTATAGTTGATTTATTTAATATTTTAATTTATTAGTTTGCATAGTTAATTATGTGCTAAAGTATTTATTGATTAATTAAATAATTATATGCAATTTAAGTTGCACATTTGGTTTAAGTGAAAATTGAATTATAACCAAAGTTAAGAGTTGAGTTAGAAATTATAATTAATAAAGTGCATTATTTTATTATTGAGTTGTCTTATCATGCAATTGTTTGATGAAAACTAAGTAGAGAGAGAGAGAGAGAGAGAGAGAGAGAGAGAGTTGAGTTCTGCTTTGGGGTTTGCATGTTTTAGAAACCCTAGGAGGGATAAGTCTTCTTTATGTAGGGATTCTGGGTATTATGGTCATTACGTCTATCAGGTTTTGGAGGAGCTTTGGATGAATTGGAAGATTATTGGAAAGCTTGTTTTCATGGGCCCATTATTTTGAGATTGTTTGAAAGGTTGGATTTAGAAGGTTGGATTGGATCTTTCTTGGCTTCAGATTTTTAGATATTGGTTGAGGTAGGGTTTGAAACCCTCTATTTTCAAATTTGTCTTTTGAAAAGATTGTATACTTCATGTCTGGGATTGTTATGTGATTGATTTGAAATTGGTTTATGTTTTAATTTTGGATTGTTGTGAAAATTTGGATTAAATTGATGTTAGATTGATCTGGTATTTCATTTGGGTGGTTTGAAAACCCTAGAATAAATCTTAGGAAATTGGATGAGTTTTCTCAATTAGGGTATTTACCTAGGAAAATTAATATCTTGTTCTCAATATGTTGCAAAAGGATTGAAATAGAAAGTGCATGTGAAGTCAAAACCAATAGATGATAGTTTTTGTCAAAACCCTAGTTTCCATTTGAGAAAATCATTTTTTTTAAAAGGTGTATGTATTTATGTTTTGTATGCCTATTATGTGTGAAGGTTTGATTTTAATATATTATTTATTTATTTTTAAATAATGATTTTGATGTTCGTTGTTCTGTCCCAAAAAAATTTCTGGTGAATTTTCTTTATTTAAAAAATAATAATTAAAAAAAATGTAAAAAAAAAAATTTAAAAAAATTATTTTGTAAACTTAGTGACATGTAAATTAGGTTAAATTCTCCTGGGTTCCCTGGCAAGGCATTACAGGGTAAGAGCTAGTGTTAGAGATAAAATCGGGGTTAGGGTTAAAGATAGAATCAAGGTTAAGATTAAGATTAACATTAGGATTTGGGATAAGGCTATGTCTAAGATTAGATTTAGAGTTAAGGATAGTGATAGGATTAAGGTTTTATAATGTAATCCTAATTATGCTCTAAATAAATTCTATCCCTAATCCTAATCTTGAACTATCTATAATACTAACCATAGCCTTAAAACTAATCCTATCCATAATCAAACCTTGATTATAATTAAAAATTAACATTATTCATAACTGTAATTAAACCCTGACCCTAATCACACCTTATTTCTTATAGAACTATCACATTAACCCTGATTATAGATCCTAACCCTAATTTAACACTAGCAGTGACTCTAACCCTAACCCTAATACAAATTGAACCATAATACTAACCCTACTATAATTAATACTAACCCTTATATTGATCTTAACCCTAATTGAATCATATTTCTAAAAACCCTAAACATAATCAAACTCTAATTAAAATCTAACCCCAATGCTAATTATATCCTAACCCTAATACTAACCTTAAACCTAAACCTAAGTGCACTCTAACCTTATCCTAATTAATTTGTAACCCTAATTCGACACTAACACTAACTGTCATGCCCAAATTCTATGGGCAATACACACTGAATTTTTTTTTTTAAAGGCATAATTAATTTTAATTCAATAATTATCATAAGACTTTCTCTACTAATATTCTATGATTAATTTAATAATTAATTTGAATCTCTTACTAAAATTTATTCTCTTAATTTAAAATCAAAAAATAATTATTTCATTGATATAGTTGAAAAATAATTTTTCCATTGGCTTAAATGGTTGTACATAGTAATCCATAATCCAGTCACGTATCCAATTATATATTCCATCTCATTTAAATTTTAATCTAATAAAGTAAAGATGATTTTCTCAATTATAAATTAAGTGAGTATGTGGAATCATACTCCAATAGAATTATTACTCCAAAATAATAGACCTCCCACCAAATAATTTTAATCTAAGCTAAATTTTTTTTAATAAAATAACAAATTCCCACTTAAGGGAAAGAGAGGGAAAAGAAAAATTCAAAGTCAAGTGGGATGACTTTTGCCCTAACCCTAATTTGAAATTAGGGTTAGGGTGAAAGTAACAACACCCAAAAACTTTTCCCTTCTTTCATTTTTCTATCCTCTCTTCCTCTCATCTCCTCCTCTAAACCCTAGGAGTGATTTTCTTCTTCCTTTTCTCTCCTCCATTCTTCTTCCATGGATTGTTTTGCAGGTTTAAAGGAGCATTTGAAGGATGGAAGACAAGTGATGTATATCTAAAGATATATATACTCATATATATATATATATATATATATATATATATATATATATATATATATATATATATATATATATATATATATATATATATATATATATATATATATATATATATATATATATATATATATATATATATATATATATATATATATATATATATATATTTGAATATATATGCATATGAAGATCAGATCTACTACATCAACCATGCAAGTTTGATCTTTTTGAGTATCTACATTTAGAGTATTAAATCTGTATGTATGAATACTTTTTTTTTAATAAAATCTGAACCAAAAAAACAACCTCTTCTTTTTTGTGTTTAAAAATATGTTGTATATTTCTCTTCCTTATTTTTTTTGTTTTAATACCGAACTGGGTATTCGAAATCCCTTTTTCTTGATATCAAAACTTTTTATTTATTTTTAAAAAAATATGGGGTTTGGAGGGGCTAAAGCCCACTCCATTCCCTGCCCAGCCCCCAACAAGTGTTGTGGTCTGTGGTTTTACTAGTCACGACAGCTACTGCGGCTTGTGGTATTACCATAGTCATGGCAACAATGTCGTGGTCTGTGGTATTACCACAGTCACGACAACAGTGTCATGGTTTGTGGTATTAGCACAATCACGATAAACAGTGTCGTGGTATGTGGTATTACCATAGTCACAACAAGCCAACTAAAATCCTTTTTTTAAAGGTTTTAATTTATATTATTAAAAGTTAAAAAGTGTGTGTGTGTGTGTGTATATATATATATATATATATATATATATATATATATATATATATATATATAACTAATTGTTCATTTATGTAAATTTATATATGAATATTAATAAAATCATCCATTGCAAGCATTTACTCATCATAGAGTGTTTATACATTGAATAGATAAATATATTTATATATACTTTGTTCATTTAAGTAAATGGGTCTTAAATATATGTATATTCATTCACTTATGTTCATGTTTGTAAATATAAAAAAAAAAGTATAAATTTATGTTCACTCACAAAAAAGAAAGAGTAATAAATTTTACCCTACATTGCATCAAACATAAGTGTGTGTGTGTGTGTGTGTGTGTGTGTGTGTATATATATATATATATATATATATATATATATATATATATATATATATATATATATATATATATATATATATATATATATATATATATATATATATATATATATATATATATATATATATATATATATATATATATATATATATATTCTTTCCCAATGAATGGGTTTGTTCCTTCAAAGTTAACAATAGAATCTTCCTAATGCACATAGTGAAGGAAGGAATTTTCTAACTTTATTTCCACAATCTTTTGCAAGCAAGCATATACAACATAAGATTTATCTTAGCATTAGCTTTACTAAACTTTCATTTACAAGCATTTTTTTTTCCATTTAATCCTAACAAAAATCTACAAGTAATTTCTTTCTTTCTTAAAAATAAAACTTCATCCTTTGCATATAAATCAAGACCATATGTTGCCAACATTTATTTTTACAACTTTTACAATAAGGGAAATGCAAACAAGTTCGTATGAAAACAATACTCCTCCTCAACAAAACTCTATCTTTCTTCATTTCATTCAATGCATGTACCTACAAACAAAGGATAACTTCTTGGCCATGGAGGCTCAGCTCCCATCCTAGGTCTTTACAAGGCCACCCTCGAGCTAGGAGAACCAATGTCAACCCGTGTATGCAAGAAACCAAATGAAACACAACACAAACATAATACACACATAGATACTCCCTCTCATGGCTAACACAAGGAGCTTGAAATAAAGCTTCCTAAGGGTGAAGGTGGACCAAATACTCAATTGGATACAAGGCTAGAGATAACATGCAAGCCTTCAACAAGGCATCACATCTTCCATACAAAGCAACAAAACTTCTCATATATTCCATACAAAAGCATCATATTTCCTCTTCACAACCCAAAATATATCAATCAAATATGACCAAAAACCCTTATGACCCCCAAGCATATCAATGATACTAACCTACCATGAACCCCATAATCCATGGTGCATCCCTCTCTCCCAAGAAGAGTGACTCTACACCAAGAGGACTGTCACAATCCCTTCACCCACAAGGTTACTCTTCCCTCCCAAGGGTGAGTATGGCCTTGAACAAAAATCCCTTAAACAACACACAAAGACAATAAAAATACACACAAATTTTTACTTCACATTACAACACTTCATTTTACAAAATCAATCATACTAGTAAGAACATACACTATGCAACTCAAACAGGAACAATCTTTCTTCATTCTTTCATGGAAGCCATAAGTATGATACCATAGAAGAGAAATGTAAAGCTTGAGAGCCACAAACCTTGCAAACAGAAGTTATGGATATGAATGTTCAGTTTGAGTCCTTCCCCTTATCTTTCCTTCTTTTTCCCCTAAATCTCTTAGTGGTCTCTAAAATTAGAGAGTGGGTGATTGAGAGAAATTATCTCCAATTTCCCCTCTAAATTCAAAATCCTCACATTCTCCAAGTCCTTGGAAGAAATGTGAGCTCCTATTGGTCACTCTTCCCCATCCCTTAAACATTACTAAAAATGGGTTCCTAAAAAGGTGGCCAGAAAAGTGGACAAGCTTTGCCCTCCCAATGGAAGGTAGTCTTCCCAAGACCATGCTTAAAAAATATTGATTTTCGACCATCTTGGAAAATCAACTTTTTGGAAGCCTCCCATGGTCAAAATAAGGTGTCCTATGGTCAAAAACTCCCCTTACCTATAGGTATATGAAGTGGGCTAGTAAAAAATAGGTTAAACTCAACCCTAGGTGGCCATATAACCCCTCAAAAACCCCAATTAAGATCACCTATGAATTTCAATGGATATGACTCCACTTTGGGCTCACAAACCAAGTGGTCCTTATGGGGAACAGAGCTAGGTACCTAGTGGGAAAGGTGGGTCATCAAGCTTTCCAAGTGGACATGCCTTGACACATCATTTTCACAACAAGTGTGCCAATTGGCACTACATAACACATCACAACACACTTGGCAAGTCCACTTGTTAATCTCACAATTTAATGAATGCAAATGAAGATAAAATACACACCATACATTATAGGAAGGAAAATACATTACAACGAGGTTTTGTCTCTTCAATAGACACAACCTTGGCTTTCAGAATTCACATAGGGGTTAGTCATGGTTCTCCAATAAAATTGCATGGCCGTGGTCCTGCCCACTCAATTTAAACATCAATAACCTCAAGAAGTATAGTCATCAAAATTCAAAATGCAGAATCAAGATTACCATTAAAATTATCTAACACACAAATTACATTCTTTTAGTCTCTGTAATCCTTCATCATAATTTTAATCATTACTTTCAAATGAACATATGTAAACTAAATCAGAAGAACATAATCTCATTGACTCACATGTCACACTAATAATTCCAGATCTATATAAATCATGATGTAGTTTTATCTAATTTACATAAGCATTAATTTTTTTAATACTAAAACCATTTATATGGCATAAAATCAAGTAACCAAATCATCAAGTAATTCTCATAATATTGTCCTGAAATCCATCAATATATTTCATCACCTAACCTTTAACCTTCACAGAATTTCGCATCTCAACAATAATTCAAATCGTGATTTATCATTTTCCTAACAACTCCTATCAGCGTTATATATATATATATATATATATATATATATATATATATCCAAATTGTGACAACTTAGTATTCATCTAAATCAATCATCACAATGATAGTCATAATGTATCATAAGGTCCACATTGTGAGTATAGAAAGCATCATAAAATGTAATGTATTATCGTCTACTGTAATCAAATCCCTATCAAAAGGTAAAATCTTCTTAATTAATCAAAACATTAATCCAATTACTAGGTCTACCATAACAATAATGGAAAAGCTATGAAGGGTCTAGGGTGAGGCCTCACACTAACCCTATCTTTGAAACTAACCATAACCATAAATATTGTTGAACCCTAACCCTAATTGAATCATAATCATAAAACTTACCATAACTCTAGCCCAAAGTAAACACTAACTATAACCCTAACCCAAATTCAACACTAATTAAAACCTAAATGTAACTCTAAGTGATCAATAACCCTAAATGAACTTTAACCCTAATCATAATCAAACCTTAACCATAATTAAACCCTGAGCTTAGCCTTGAGTGAATCCTAACATTAACCCTAAGATAAATTGAATCCCAACCCTTTTTGTAATTGTATCATAGCCTTAATTCAACCCTAATCCTAATTAAACTCTAATTAATAATGTAATTAAATTAGAAACCTAATACTAACTCTAATCATAATGATACCCTAACCCTGGAATATTAAGCCTAATTGAACCTCGATCTTAAGTATGACTCTAGTTAAACCCTTTTTGAATCACAACTTTTATTGAACCTTGATCTTAACTATAACTCTAAAGTTAAAACCTTTTTGAATCGTAACTCTAATTGAACTATAACCATAAACCTAACCTAAATTGAACACTAGTTGAAACCTAACCCTAAATCCAAGTTAAGAGTGACTCTAATTGAACGTTAACCTTTATCCTAATCAAACCCCAACCATAAGTAAACCTTTATTAAACCCTAACCTAAATTGAACCTAATCCTATCTGCAATTAAATCGTAACCTTAATTTAACACTAACCCTAGTTATTATATAGTTAATATATAATAAAATTCTAAACCTTATACGATCTCTTACCCTAGTTGGACCCTAATAACTTAGTTCTAACCTAATATGAATATTAATACTAGCCATAACCCTAATTGAACCCTATCTCTAACCTACCTCGAATAGTAATTATAACAGTAATACTATAAACTTAATTTAACTATTACTATAACCTGAAGTCTAACTCTAATTATACGCCAACCCCACTTTAAAACTAACACTGGTCCTAATACTAATACTAATGCTAATCTTAATACTATTTGAACCCTAACCCAACCCGTAATCATGACCTTGACCCTAATTAGCTCTAAGTCAAATAAAACTAACCCTAACCTAATCCAAATATTAAACATTACTCTAATACAATCTCTAATTAACTATAATTAAACTTAACCCTAACCTTAATTGAACTCTATCAATAACATGTATCTAATAATGACCCCAACCATGATACTAATCTAACCCTTACCTTAATTGTGCCATAAATAAACTATAATATAACTATTACCTTAACTGTAGATATATTACAATGAAGATTAATATAAATAGATGTAAATACAAATCTAGAACGCACTAAATAAGTCAATGTGCAAAATCATCATAACCTCATACAATACATTGTCCTTTCTCTATTTTAATACACTATAAACATTTAAAATATATTAGTGACCAATTAAAATGATATTAATAATATAATAATCCATATACGTTATTGAGTGTCATATTTAATGTTGTGTTTATGCATATAAATAGAGGTAGTAATATAAATAGTAAATTAGTAATATATGCCTATACTAGATTATTTTGTAACTCTTTTTATTGCTTGAAATAGGAATGAAATAAAATAGTTTGAAGAAATATAACTAAGGCACAAATCTTCAACTTAGAAATTACAAAAACAAATACAAAAAATAATCCCTAGCACCTAAGTTTTATAAGGCTCTCAACACCATATCAAGTAAAAATTATAATATTTATGAACATTGTGGAAATAAAAATTAGGTCATTGCACCTCCCTAAGGATAGATTATTTGCCATCTATTTTTTTCTTCTCCTATCAAAAGTGCATATAAAATAGAAAAGTGAATTAAATAGAGAAAATCATGAGGGATCTTGTAATTATATCCAAGCATAGAGAAATAGATATATAAGTTACAAAAGAACACATGCACCCAGACAATACAAGTTCTCCACCAACTCCTCCATTGGTGACTCACACATGAGGCTACAAAAATTGTGTTTAACATGGACATCTCACACATGAAATTGTTAAATTTAACATTTATGAATGAGTAAAAATGACTCACAAAATATTACCATATAAGTCAAATCAAATCTTGATAAATTCTTTAAGTAATATTATAGTTGTAGGTGTAGTAATAATGAAATATTTCAAAACCCCAGGAACCATCAAAGAACAGTGATTTTCCATAACAAGCATTTAGCATAAAACCAAATAGGATGCGCAAAGAAATTAATTGGGTAATATTACTGATTAAGTTAAAATTATATGTAATAGTTACAAAGTATGGAGTAATCTTATACATGTTTATATAAAGCAAGGGAATGCATGAAAGGTGGAAGTTAATTAAAAATACACATACATGATAGGTGGAGTTGACTATAGATAGACATATATAAAAGGCATGGCTCACTAAAGCTAGATATGCATAATAATTGGAGCTAACTCGCATGATAGAAGAAGTATAACTCAACTTAAACTAGATGTGTTCCAATTTGGTGCATATGATATGCACATGTATTTGGTTCACTAAATTACCTAAGTATGCTAAAGTAAATAGAGTGAATATTTAAAAAATTATAAATATTAATTATACTAGCCTTGTGTAATAACATGAACACCTACCCTAATATGAACACTCTTAGTACTTTAATAGTAGACTTGCTAAAATCAATAAAGGCTACTAAGTAGCTCAAGTTCCTACCAAAATTTTCATCAGTCTACTAACATAGAAGAAGTATAACTCAACTTTAACTAGATAGGTGCTAATTAGATGCCTAAGACATTGTCATGTCATTGATGACTCGTGAACTAAAGTAGAAAGAGTGAATAAATAAATAAAATTGATAATTATAATAACCTCATGAAATAACATCAACACTTAGCCTTATATGAATACTATTAACACTTTAATAGTAAGTTGTTGCTATAACCAATAAGAATTGCTAAGAAACTCAACTCCCTACCAAAGATATATTGGAGCATTGTAAAACAAAGAAAACCACACAATAGATGACATTATTGATATGCTATATTGGTTTTTTCATGGTTATGGGCTTGATAATTCCTTAGTTGTATATGGAATTTTATAAGGAATTGCTTAAACCTTTATTTAAAATAGAAATCATGCATAGTAAATCCAACATATGAGACATGGAAAGATGTAATGTAACTTGTTAATTTAAATTCCCCTTGGTTTAGGATTTCTATGTTGCAAAACTGATTTACAAAGGGATAATAAAGTATATAGTCCATGAATATGGTTAGAATCAGCCAAGAACTCCAAAAAGTGTAGCCTTACACTACCTAAATTCCTAATAATAAATTCCACACAACTTTTATGAGAAGCATTAATTTAATATAAATTATGAACATAAGAAAAATCTACCATTATAAGAGTGAGTACACCACGTTTGTTGGTCACTGCCACAAAAGATACTTCATAACATTCAAGTAATTAATTCAAATTTGTTAGAGTCTTACAAAGACTCAAGCTCCCAAGATCACCTACATAACCAAAACATAGCTTTTCACAAGAGAGTGCCAAGATAACAAATTGCTTAATTATGAGTGCAATAATGATAATATGATCAAATGGACCAATAATATACAAAGTATAAGAAAATCCTTTCTTATACATGCAATGTAATGAGCTGGGATACCACAAGATTATGAGACGTATCATAATGATATGGCATGAGAAAAAAAAATATAAGTATCATGAAAGTACCCTAAGTAAACTTAACTAGACTAGTGTCATTAGGGCCTAGGAGGTAAGGAAACCAGTTAATGTCCATATTCACACCACTACCCCACCATAAGTGTGATTTAGAGAGAAATAAAAAATACATGAATTTAAAGATACATGGGTGGGTTGTGGATATAAATTCATGTTGGGTGCCCTTGTACAAACAATCTCTCACAAGTTGAGCAAAGGAGAAAAACCTATGGAGAAAAAAAATCTCCAAAAGAGACAATGAAAGAAAAAAAAGGTACAAGTGATGGAAGGAGGTCTTAGCATGACCTCCCAAGGACTACATCCCTCACAATTATACCAAAAATAAACATAAGTAGTGAAAATATATATCCCTCCCATAATGAAGTACTTCCTATGCCAATGGTGAATGCTTGAAGACATAAAATAATCAAATACCTTAAAATAACATTACTCCCCCGATGATTAATATTAACTGGAACGTGGAGTTAAAAATAATGAATGCACAATGGAGACCTCTTGATCAAGATTGGATAAAATGTAATTTTGATGGGTGCTCCAAGGGTAACCCTGGAAAAGATAGTTCATGTGTTGTTATAAGAGACCATAAAGGAAGACTCCTTGAGTGTACTACTATGTATTTAGGGATCAAATCTAACAACTTTTTTGAAGTCAATGTTGCTTGGAAGGATATAAAGCTTTCTAAAGAATTGGGTTTTAGTGGGATTTTTTTTTTTATGGATAATAGGTCGTAGTCGATAATTTTTATTAATTTATAAATATTTTACAATCCTGGTTCATGTGAGCACTGGTAGGAAAGAACTAGGAAAATAAAATCTCTAGTCTTTCTCATTAAAAAGTTCAAAAGGTTACAATGATTTATCTTTTGACCATCCCGTTTGTAACTTTCGAGATTGGTATGATTATACATAGATTACATATTGATACAATCAAATGGATTGTGTTACATTATCTAAAACTATCTCCACTGATCCACTTGTGATCTTTTTTATAATTTCTCTATGCATGTTCCCTTTTCCATCAATAATGCCTTTTGTGTACCTTATTCAACCTATAAATTAGTAAAACTTTGTGCCTTTACATTGCTACACATGCCAATAATACTACTCTGACACAATTGTAAGTGGCCAAAGTGAAAATCTAGAATTCTCATTTGTTTAATTATCAGTTCCATCTTTAGAAATTTCATGGATCATTGTGAATCCTATATCTATTTTCATCTATTAATTCCAAAAAATAATTGGAATTAATGAAAAAAAGTTCTGGAAAAATAAATTAATTTTAATCTTATGATCATATATGCCCATTCATGTTAAGGACTAGTACCCGTTGAAGATTTTTAGAAACAAAGGATACATCCAGGGGTTTTGGAACTATTACTTTAGATATTTTCTTAATTAGAGGTTGACTAAAGACTCTATCCATGATTATTAGATTCAATCATCAATAATGTAAGTGTTGCTATTGGGATTAATCTCTACTTATCCTAACTTATAAATTTGTCCAAATATCAGTTCTACTGAGCTATTAACTATATTAAACTTTGATTAGGCTTATGTATTTCTTACCTAAAGTGTTATTAAGAATAATATACATGTTGAATGTATATAGCTTATGCATCTATTATTAGGTACATTAATTAAAACACCAATTCAAAGGTCTTCATTATTGATCCTTTGCCCCTCTGAGTTCTAGATAATACCTACCAAGAAACATTATTTTAATTGGTGTTGATAGAACTAAAATCCCCACCTTATCTCATCACAACTGTTTCACATTCTCATGTTTGTCCCATACTATCTATTTCTCATCGAGTCTAAATCCTACTAACAAATTGTATCCAGTATTTCCAATTTGTTGATATTTTCCATCTTTGCTTATAATCTATAATCTCTTCAATTATTAGGATATGTAATAAGATTATTTGATTTACCCATGCAGATTAATATTATCCTTAAGTTTATGTTGACCAATTGATGTTGCATGGCTCTAATAATTGAACCTTGGTTGTAAGCTCTAGAGAAAAAAAGCCCCACTCATTCAGCAAGGATCAAGGTAAGGGCTCTCAATTGTTGACATGGTAGAGAGTGACCCCATGTGGATTTAAGTTTTAGTAGGATTGTTGTTGAAGGAGATTCAAATTTGATAATTGATATCTTAAAAGAAGAAATTATAGGCTCATTTGAGATCATATCCATAATGAGTGAAAGCTTGAAAATTTTAAAGGAATTTACACAATTCAAAGTACAACATATATACCGAGAAGGAAATCAAGTCCCTAAATTTATTGCTAATGAGGATCTTAAGATTCAAATATGGATCCATAGACTTTGTCTCGCCAAAAATAAATACAATAATTTAAAATGAAGTGGGGTCGAAATTCTACTAAGACCAATAAAATGTTTATTAGTATGCTCTTGATGGGGTGGATTATCTTGATGAGATGGATTAGTGAATACATTATGTGTATGTTGACATGGAACATGAAGATTAAATGTTTCAATTGGATTATGAATGAAACTTATGGTGACATAACGTGGGATTATAGTCAAGGTGAACATGGTACCTACATTTATGAGGATATGACTATTCCTTTTTCCCTAATTATATCAAATTATGAGGATAATTATAATGGGCCTCCCTTACCCCTTAATCATTATTTCTACATATGGGTCTCCCATGAGAATTATATTGCCAAGATTATTGATTATATATTTGGCATGTGTATCACCAATCCACCAGATTTTCATATTGCGAAAACATTTACTTTCCCTAGGAAAGTAATTATTATCTTTAATTTAGACATGTAAACTCTTTCCTCCTTATTTATATCTTTATTTATCTAGGAGATTGCTATTTTGAGAATACATTCTGTCACTTTTGCCAAAAGATTGATTTTTAAGAATAGGTGTAATCAGAGTAAAATAAGAGCTATTGTAGTCATGGGGGGCCCTCAAAAACTCTCACAGTTGGTTAACTATGAGGATTTGAGGAAGAATGTAGAAAGTTGGGACTTATTTGCTATTACTAGCTCAACTCTTTTTATATAGGGAAATGTAGGGGGTATAATGATACCCTTTCTTCAAAAGTTACTAACCCTTGGTCTAGAGGTAGAGTTAAGATTGGTAGTTTAGAGTTTATTATTTTGCCATGGATGATAGCATAGGCCATGAGTTTGGATAATTCTAAGATGAGGGTGGAAAATAAAATCTTGTGCAACTATTAGAGTTTCATTAATAAATTCTTGGAGAATGGAGAACAATTAAAAAGATTCCAAAATGGCTACGACGGGTTAGACCTCCCTCCATCGTATAGACTAGTAAGCATTCATATCATGTCCTATTTTGTATTAGAAGATAAATACATGGTTATTCATGGTTACCACTTTCTACTGCTAGATCATGTTAGATACCGAGAGAAAATCAATATATCTTTTTCTTTGTTCTCATCCCTACAACAGAGTATTGATAGTGGAGCTTCTATGTTGCTCCACCAAGGACCCATCATGGCTCTATATGAATTTTCACTAGATAGGAATCCCCATGGTCAATCTATGCCCCCTTGTGATATATAAAAATGGCGATTAATGGTAGACCCACACTTTCTATGTACATTAGAATACTAAACCCACCTTTAAACCAAATCTAATTTGCACAACCCAAAAGGATAAAGGGGTGCAAATGCAAGATCTAGATAAAGGGGGATTTGGGTATACCCTTTATGGATAGAAATTCTGATTAAATACAAGAAAGATGCGTATTCTATGACTAAGAAAATAATTACAAACATGATATGATATCAAATCTGATGTATCAAAGTAAGTACGAGATGAAAAGAGGAAGAATTAACTCACCTTTAAAGATAGAAGAGGATAAGTGAACTTAAGATTTTGATTTGACTGTCAAAAACCTATCAAAATTAGGAGCCAAACTGGATCTGGAACTCTAAGACCTGCAACTCCCGATTGTGAAATTTGAAGATCCAAAGGAACCCATCATGGCTCTATATAAATTTTATTTGATAGGAATCTTCATGGTAACTCTATGCCCCCTTGTGATATATAAAAATGGTGATCAATGGTAGACCCACACTTTCTATGTACATTAGAATACTATACCCACCTTTAAACCAAATCTAATTTCCACAACCCAAAATGATAAAGAGGTGCAAATTCAAGATCTAGAAAAAGAGGGATTTGCGTATACCCTTTATGGATAGAAAGTTTGATTAAATGCAAGAAAGATGCTTATTCTATGACCAAGAAAATTATTACGAACATGATCTGATATCAAATATGATGTATCAAAGTAAGTACAAGATGAAAAGAGGAAGAATTTACTCACCTTTAAATATAAAAGAGGACAAGTGAGCTTAAGATTTGGATTTGACTGTCGAAAACCTATTAGAATCATGAGCCGTTCTAGATCTAGAACTTTGAGACCTACAACTCCCAACTGTGAAATTCAAAGATCCAAAGGAACATGTCACAAAAGTTTGCCTAACCCCCAAAAGTTGACCTAGTCCTGGAAGCATAAAAATTGATGAATTTTGTAGAGGATCAATCCCTAGTTCTGAACCCTAAAAATCTAGACCTTCAACTGCAACACCTATTCCTACACACAAGAAAAATGGGGAAATTGTTTTGGGAAGGGGCTTTCCTTGGTCAAGCCCTTGTATATGAATTAACCCTAAAATGTAATTTAAATTGCACGAGGAAATGTAATCTAGATATTAAACATAAATTACCTAATACCTCAATAATTCAATGTCTCTTTGAAGATGATCACGAGTGTTGATGCAATAGCTTGGACTCCAAAAAAACCCAATAGGAAATCATGAAACCAAACCCTTAATGATGAATGTTTTAATTCTCCACAATGTTGGATTGAAGAAGGAGGCTTGAAATGCTTGAATGGCTTCCTTCCACTTGAATGATTGATGGGATTGAATGCTTGCTTGAACTCCTTGAATTCACAATAGCTTACTTGATAATGATTTTATGAAGATGACATATAGGTATGTAGTGGATGTCAAAATGAGAGGAATGGGTCTCCTTTTATACACATTTTGGGACCCTGATTTTGCGAGGATGACCTAGGGAAAGAATTAGGAGAAAACACCTTTGTATAGGGCTCGAAGCCCACTTAAAACTAATCCCCAAGGACAAGGCCAACTTAGGTCGACCTAATTCAGCCTAGTCCTCATAGGGTTGATTCCATATTGATTTTGGGCCTAGGAAAGTGGGAAAAGTTTTGGGTAAAGAGCATGAAAGGTATGGAAAATAGAGCCCAAATACCTTCAAATCTAGGAACCATTGAAATGGGATCTAATAAGTCCTATATGGGAGATTAAATATGTGATTGGATGAAAAAATAGGGAATTATGCATATAAATTAGAGTCATTATCATGTTTTGAACAAATAATGTTGATTTGAAGGATTGAAAAGGTCTAGAATGACTTGAAATCAATGTGGGAACCCATAGATGTTAAAATGGGGCTAAAAATGAACACCTAAAAAGGGTTCTTACTTTTTATGGTGATACATTTAGACCCCACTTTAGTGGGATTATGAGTCCACCTCATGCTCATGGTAAAGTAGATGAAAGAGAGAGAAAGATGAAGATCATGGGAAAAATGTGAGGAGATAATACATCTCTAAGTTTAAGGACACAGGCCCCAAAACTAAGGATTATAACTCATGTACATCCATATGAAAGGATATAGAAAACAAAAAAAATGCCTAGAGATTACTAAAATACCAAGTCAACTAGTTGAAGAGACCTTACTAAAGAAAATGTGTCAACCACTAATATCATACTTGGAAAGCTATTGCAAGAGCACAAGTGGTCACCTGAAAAGGGAAAGATAATACATCAAGGATAAGATAAGACTCCATGATCTAATCAAATATAAAAGTCTATTATGCTATGGAACCATGGAGGAGAGATCAAGACAACCATGGATGACACGGGCTAGGCAATTATGTTGCACTTAAGTGATCCATGCAAGATAAAGAAGAGAGAGGAATGAGAATTGATGGTCTAGAAAATTGTGTTATGTTAGTCAACTCTACCTTGAGAGGTTTTGCACCTATTGGTGGCTTTGTGTCTGCCTCAGCTTTAGAAATGATGATTTGAAAGTGTCTTTGCACTGACTGGTGGCTTTGTCTATTTGTGTGTGTTGAACCCTCATGAATAGATGTCAGTATCCATTGTATTCATGAAGAGTTTTTGCATGTGCACCCCATGGATGGATGTTAGTATCTTTCATATCCATGAAGATTGGTTGTATATGTGCACCTCATGGATGGATATTAGTATCCATCATATCCATGAGGATGACTTGTATACTATGTAACAATGTGCAAGGGAGGCCATATGTATGCCCCCCTCTTAAGATGGAAAAATAAGTACTTTTTTGTCATCTTAAGGAAATGAATGAAAATGATATAACACTTTCAACACCAAGACAATATCCACAAGAAACACCCAGTCCAAACCAAAGAGGTCACAATTCCTATGAGGTCATGGAAGGGACAAATGTAAAGAGACATCATGAAAGAAATGTAAAAGGGGATCTATGTGAAGGATGACACACTATTTAGTCTCCAAGGTAAATGATTTATTTACCATGGAAACCCAATAAAGAACAATGAAAAAGGTTCTGATCAAGGATGCGCATTGCTAATGTAAACTAACATTTCTATGTATGACTCGATTGTCACATGATAGATAGATACCGCTTAACCAAGGGAAAATTTGATCCTTGAAGAGGATGAGAGAGATTGATAGAATACACTTGCCCCCCAAGTATGGAGACAAGGATAAAGGGGACCTATTATGCTACTCAAAAAGTGTGTTGCACCATGCTTCACAATGAGCCCCCAAGGAATAGGCTAACAGTGTTGGATAGAATGGAGTAACAAAATAGGGACTTAGATGTTATTTAGAGGGATGAGTATTGATAAATAACTCATTTGTACATGATATGTAAATAATAGAATTATCAATGAGTTTTTTAATTTTATAATGTAAAGCTTGACATTCATTAGTAGAGTGATCATGATATCAATGTTACATGCAAAAAGCGAGAGTCATAAAATTTTGACTACATTTCTTTTTTGTTTGGGCCTACTAATCACCTTAGTTCAAAGAATTTAAGGCAAAGTCATTTATTGATTAAAGGTAAATGTAGAAGAAATGTTATATGATGAAGGAGAGGATGTGGACAAAGAAGGAGACTCAAAACCAAATGTTGCAATAGGTTTCTCACTATTATCAATGCTTTGTTGTGCACATCCTAAATCATGGTTGGAATTAGAATTCGTGATGGTGTTAACAGTAACTTCTTGTGGCTTCTTGTAAGGATTAAATCTTAATCCATAAGAATGTTCATGCCCCTCTTTTACTAACAACACATGAATTCCTTGTTCATGTTTTCCACATCCATTCGCATTGAATCCATTTTTTACTAATAAATGATAACCAAGGCCATATCAGAAAGAGTTAATGGAGCTTTGTTAGTCACTATGTCATCACAATCAAGTTTGATATTTTCTAAAGATTCGTTAGGAGTGGAATCATCGAAAAAATTGTTACTAATCTCATCAAAAAGAGGAGGTGTGTTGGATTCTTTGTCATGTTTAAATTGATTAAGGTTCAATGTTGAGATTTTGTATTTTGCAATATAAGTTGGGTTGAAATGTAAGGATCCCCAATCATCATCTGAAAGGATACAAGTAGAAGGATGATATTCCTTAGGGTCTTGACCTTGTTATTCTTTAGTAGAGACAGGGTTAGTGCTTGATTTAGCATTCAAACAACTATTCCGTCTATCATCTGCCATAATTGTGTACATCAAATTATTGTAGATAAACTTGACTTTTCAATGAAGAGTAGAAGGAACAACGTGCATAGTATGTAACCAAGGTCTACCCAAGATAAGGTTTTAATTAAGAGGTCCAGGCGTCACATGAATGATAGTGTCTAGAATAACTAGACCTACTTTAATAGGTAATATGATGATTCCCAATGTCTTCTTAGAAACATTTTCAAAGACATGAATAAGAATGTAATCAGGTTTAATAGTTGAAATATCAGATTTTATTTCTTTGAGCATGTGCATACTACAAACATTTAGTCTTGACCCATTATCAAATAAGGTTAGATGAATGAGATTTCCATTGATAAGGATAGCTACTATAAGGGAATCATATCTATCTTGAGCTTCTTTAGAAAGTAAATCATCTTGAGTAAACACAAATTGGGGCAGGATAGAAGTAGCATGCATGCATTGCAAAAAAAATTGATGTTGTCTTGATTAGGTGGTGGAGTTGGAAGAGTGGTTAAATATTTTTGCAAGGCTTCATGATATGTAGGAGAAGTTTGAATAAGATCCAAAAGAGATATCTTGGTAGGGGTATTACGGAGTTGTGCAATTAAGTCATACTCCTTTCCAAGATTTTGAGGAAGACGGGGTGGAGTGGGAAGCACATGTTGAGAAGGGGGCAGAGAAGCAAGAAAAAATGGACTAGTGGGTTGATTATTATTTCTTGTGTAATAGGTGTGAGCCACCACATGATAATATTGTGTAAACTCCAAAGGAAGTTTTGGTTTTCCTTTCACAGTTATAATAGGCTCAATGTATCCTCTAACTGTAATCACAAGTGTAGTGAAAGTAGAATGTTAAGGATAAACCTTAACAATAATGATAGGTATATTAGGAGTTTTAGAGGAAGTTGATTGAGTGCATCCTTTGACAGTTATCACAGGGCTATTGACTACTGTAGGTTGAGTATGAACAATAACATTGACTTGATGAAGATCTTGATTGTTCATGGGTTCTTCACTAGAAGGTAGATTATTAAGGAAATTAGTAATGATAGGTTCATATTATTCCAAGATTTCCTTATAATAGGGATTAGGGACTTACTTTAAGGATCCATCTCTACTAGGAGTGTCAAGTGAAGGCAAAGTGATATTAAGATTTTAAGTATTTATTATGTCTTCTTCTTTCTCTAAAATATCATCACAAAGGGGGTATGTTTTAGGAGAAGGATAAACATCAAGCATGAATGTTTCATAGGTAGAGGAAGTAGAAGAAATGTCAAACATTATATCATCTTCTTAGATAAAAGTTGTTTCGTGAGGGAGAGAATAGTCAACATTATCATCTAGTGGTTCATCCCAAATAGGGAGATCTTTGCAAACTTTAGGAGAAGTACAATAATGATTTATTAAATTCTCATTCCTAAAGGGGAAATCAAGAAAGGTATGGACATTGGAAAAGCACATATCAAGAGAAGAATCAACATCAATCTTCAACACTTCTATCGAAAGAGAGAGACTATTGAAAGAAGGGTTAAAAATATCGTCTTGTGTCAATATGACCTCATGGAGAGGGGGATCTTTAGGAGAAGGATAAAGTGACAAAAGGGAAGCTAATCCACTATCACATTGAGAAAATAGATGCATTGAAAGACTAATCTAAAAGAGAAACATGTATGGAATGAAATTTTATTTTTTTATTTTTCATCAATGTAAATACATAAACAAGAAATGAATTGCAAGGATTACTAACTAAGGAATGACATGAAATGAAATGCCATACTGAAATTGATCTATTAATGTGACTAAAATTCAAATAAGATCTAAATACATACAATGTAGAAAAGGTGTAAATGAAATGCATATAAATTAGATCAATTGTAGACCCCCACTTTCTATATACATTAGAATACTAAACCCACCCTTCAACCAAATATGATTTGTAAAACCCAAAAGGATAAAGGGGTGCAAATGCAAGATCTAGATAAAGGGGGATTTGGCTATTCCCTATATAAATAGAAAGTCTGATTAAATGCAAGAAAGATGCTTATGCTATGATTAAGGAAATGATTTCTAAAAAGATTTGATATCAAATCTGATGTATAAAAAGTACACGATGAAAAGAGGAAGAAATAAATCACCTTTAAAGATAGAAGAGGACAAGTAAACTTAAGATATGGATTTGACTGTCGAAAACCTGTTGGAATCAAGAACCATTCTGGGTCTGGAACTCTGAGACCTGCAAATATCAACTATGAAATTTGTAGATCCAAAGGAGCATGTCAAAAAAGTCACCCTAGTCCTCGAAGCATAAAAATTAATGAATTTTATAGAGGATCAATCCCTAGGTCCGAAACCCTAAAAATTTGGACCTGCAACTACACCACATATTCCTGCACACAAGAAATATGGGAAAATTATTGTGGGAAGGGGCTTGCCTTGGTCAAGCATGTTGGAAAAAATGGTGAGTTCTCCCTTTGGGATTCATGACAATGGACTAATCATGTCTTGTGGATTCTATAAGTCTAGTAATTGTATCAAGCATTGATAGGTTGATCTTTTGATGCAACAATAACCCTAGCTTGTAACAAGTAGTATCAAATCTTGGTTACAATTTTGAATCCCTCCAGGTAACATTAAGGGGGATATTGTTGGAAAAAATGATCAACACTCCCCTTGGGATTCATAAAAATGGACTAATCACCTCATATGGATTCTATAAGTCTAGTGGTTGTACCTGGCATTGATAGGTCCATCTTTTGGTGCAACGACAACCCTAGCTTATAACAAAGCCCTTGTATAGGAATTAATCTTGAAATGTAATTGAAATTGAATGAGGAAATGTAATCTACATATGAAACATAAATTACCTTATACCTTAATAATGCAATGCCTCTTTGAAGATGATCACAAGTGCTGATGCAATAGCTTGAACTCTATAAAAACCCAATAGGAATCATGAAACCAAACCCTTAAATGATGAATTTTGTAGTTTTCCAAAATGTTGGATTGAAGAATAAAGAGAAGAAGGAGACTTGAAATGCTTGAATAGATTCCTTGCACTTGAATGCTTGATGGGCTTGAATTATTGCTTAAACTCCTTGAATTCACAATAGCTTTCTTGATGATTCTTCAATGAAGATGAGATTTAGGTATGTAATGGATGTCAAAATGAGAAGAATAGGTCTCCTTTTTTACATATTTTGGGACCTAGATTTTGCAAGGCTGGCTTGGGGAAAGAATTAGGACAAAATAGCTTGGTATAGAGCCTAGAGCCCACTTGAAACCAATCCCCAAGGACAAGGCCAACCTGGGTCATCCTAGTCCAAGACTAGGTCAACCTAAGTCAGCCTAGTCCCCATAGGGTTGATTCCAAAGTAATTTTGGGCCTAGGAAAGTGGGAAAAGTTTTGGGGAAAGAGAGTTAAAGGTGCAGAAAATAAAGCCTCAATACCTTCGGATCTAGCAAAAATTAAAATGGGATCTAATAAGTCCTATATGGGAGATGAATTATGTGATGAGATGAATAATTGGGGAATTATGCATATAAATTAGAGACATTATTGAGTTTTGAACAAACAATGTTGAATTGAAGGATACAAAAGGTCTAGAAAGATATGAAATCAATGTGGGAACCCATAGATCCTAAAATTAGACTAAAAATGAGCACCTAACAAGGTTTCTTAATTTTAAGGATGGTACACCCATGAGCACTGAGTGTGTCCTCCCTCCTTGTCCCAATAAGATGTTGTTGTGGCTCCTAGGAAGCTTACTATGTGTGAAGCCCCAACCAATCATTCGACTACCTAGGGAAAGAAAAATAAGAGATATGTTTATCCTCCCCAAAACCTTTCAATGAACTATTTCTGGTTACCCCTGATAAAATAAAAACCCATCTTGACCTCCTTGGTCCCTCAAAGAAACCTAATAAAGCCCTTGCTAACAATGAGTTCTCTAACACTATCTTGGAGAATGATGAGGAAAAAAATGTAGAAAGGGAAAAATTGAGGAGAATACCCCTGGGTCATGGAGTAGAAGGTCATCTAGACTAGAAAAAAATTTGGTGAACCCTTCCTCAAAAGGGAAAAATATTGTGTGCAAGGAAGATGATAACTCATATGAAGAAAACTTGGTTAATCAATATGACAACAAAGATAATTGTTATAAAGGGGAACATGATTAGGAGGACCAAGCCATGACCTCCCCTAATATATATGAGGACAAAGAAATGACTATTGAAAATTAGGATAATGAAGTCTAGCTTAACAACTTGAGGTGATCTTGGAGATGGCATTCTATAGGAAGGATAGTCCAAAATTTGATCCTGAAAACTTTGACATTTGGAATAACAAGATGCAAACTCATTTGCTATGTTTGGGCATTGATTACTGGATGATTACAAAGAATGAGGTAACCATGAAGACTGAGAATGAATTAGACAAAGCTACTGATGAGGAAAAGAAGACATTTTCTTATAACATGGTCTCAAGAGAAGCACTAATCAATGCACTCTCTGAAGGATAATTTACTGAGGTGAAAGATCTAGATTCAGCACACAAAATTTGGGTAAGATTAGAAGCATTGTATGAAGGAGACAAGTTTACTAAGCAAGCAAAATTACAGAACTGGAAAACAAGGATGGAGAAGTTACAAATGAAAGATGATGAAAATATTAGGGCTTATGTACAAAGAGTTATAGAGGTTGTGATTGGAATCATAAATTTTGGAGGGACTTATGAAGAGGAAGAAGTCATTGCGAAGATCCTTAGATCATTGACACATGTTTACAAGACTAAAGTTCAGGCTATAGAATAAATTATACCTTTGACTGCAAACTTTAGCAGAGAAATGTTGATTACAAAGTTAACTACCTTTGAAGCTGCAGAGTTGGGAGATTATTTACCTAAAGTTGAAAAAACATTTAAGGCATCTACACACAAGAAGACAATATTTGGAATTGTGAGTTGAAACAATGGTAATATAAAGGAAGAGCTTGGTGAGTATGCTGATGAATGAGAATAGATACAAGAAGAAGAAAGAAAGCTAGATGAACTTATTGCCCTGATCGCTAGAAGAGAAAAGAGAGGTAAGGGTAAATTTGAAGGAAAGTTACCTTTGAAATATTTTTCATACAATAAGATAGGTCACTTTGCATCTAGATGTCCTATAAGAGTTCCTAAGCACAAACCTAAGTTTTTCAAGCCTAATTATTCAAAAGAAAAGGAATTTTATTATGCTAGTGAAGGTATTTCCGATGATGATGATTGTGATTATGAAGAGATTGGATTTATTGCTATCAAAGATGAAAAACCAATACATGAGGAAAAAGCTTTAGTATCACATGTTGATAATAAATCTGAATGGGTTATAGATAGTGGTTGCTCACATCATATGATTGGAGACAAAAACAAGTTTGTTAAACTAATGAAGTATGGTGGTGGTATTGTAAGATTCAGAGATAATGTTCCCAAACCTATCATAGGAGTAGGATATATTTATTTGGATGGAAGGACTAATACTAAAAATGTACTACTTGTTGAAGGACTTAAGCATAACTTGTTAAGTGTTGGACAGTTGATGGACAAAGGATATCAATTAAAGTTCATTGATGGGAAATGTTTTATCAGAAGTAAGACAAGAAACTTGATTGCAACTGGTACTAAATCTAGAGGTAATGTATTTGAGTTAAATACATCTAGAGCTTCTTGTTTTGTTGCGAAGATAGATGACAACTGGTTATGGCAAAAAAGGTTCTGTCATGTCAGTTTTGATAATATTGTGAAGGAAAGCTTGACTAATGCAGTGAGATACCTACCAAAAATTGTAAAACCATCTAACATTATGTGCAGAGAATGTGTTATGGGAAAGCATTCTAGAAGCAGCTATAAAAGTAAGTTATATACAACAAAATGAAAGTTGGATCTGGTACATACAAACCTATGTGGTCCTACAAGTACAAGATCATACTATGGTGAAAGGTACTTTATACTTTTTGTTGATGACTTTTCTAGAATGGTGTGGATCACTTACTTAAAAGAGAAATCAGAAGCATTTGAAAAATTCAAGTTATTCAAAGCAAAAGTAGAGAATGAATCAGGCTTAAAGATAAAATGTTTAAGGTCAGACAAAGGTGGAGAGTTTACTTCAGATCTATTCAATTCATATTTTGAAGAACATGGAATACAAAGGTAGACATCTTCTCCTAGGACTCCACAACAAAATGGGATAGCAGAGCGAAGAAACATAACAATATTGGATGCTTCTAGGACAATGTTGCTAGAAGGAAATGTATCTCATGTACATTGGAGAGAAGTTGTTGGGACAACAATATACACATTGAACATAATTCAAATCAGAGAAGGTACAAGTAAGACTCCTTATGAATTGTGGTTTAATCATACTCCTACTATAAAATATTTCAGAATATTTGGTAGTAAATGTTATATCAAAAGAGATGATGAAATAGGAAAATTTGATGCTAGAAGTGATGAAGGAATTTTTCTTGGTTATTCTACTAAATGAAAGGCTTATAAATGCTTTAACCTGAGATTAAGAAAGATGGTTGAAAGTAACAATGTGAAGATAGATGAAAAGTTTTAGATACAAGAGAGAATGTATGATTGTAATCAGAATACGGAGATCAAGGAGGCTACTACTATAGAAGAAGAAGAACATGTTGAAACTGAATGTGAAAATGAGATTTGTGATGATGAGACAAATGAGGCTACTAAGATTCCTAAGAATTTGAGGTGTGTTAAGAAAGATCATCCTGAAAATCAAATTATTGGTAATGCAAGTCAAGGAATAATGACTGGATCAAAGACAAGGGAAGAAATTTGTTTGATTTCTCAAGTTGAATTGAAGACTATTGATGAAGCTTGTAAAGATGAATCTAGGATCAATGCTATGTAGAAAGAATTAGATCAGATAAAGAAAAATAACACTTGGGAATTGGTTCCTAGACCTAAAGAAAAAAATGTGATAGGAACTAAGTGGGTTTTCAGAGACAAAATGAATGAAGAAGGAATTGTTGTAAGAAACAAAGCAAGATTGGTATGCAAAGGCTATTCACAACAAGAAGGCATAGATTTTAAAGAGACATTTGCTCTTTTTTCTAGGATAGAAGTTGTAAGATTATTTCTAGCTTATGCTGCACATAAGGACTTCAAGGTATATCAGATGGATATAAAATATGCATTTTTGAATGGGGATCTTGAAGAAGAAGTATATATAGAACAACCCGATGGATTTCCTCTATCAAAAGATGAAGACATGGTATACAAATTGAAAAAGGCACTGTATGGACTGAAGCAAACACCAAGGGCTTGGTATGCAAGGTTAGACAAGTACTTACTTCACATTGGATTCAGAAAATGTAATGTTGACAGTAACTTGTATTTGAGAACTAATAAAGATGGAGTTTTGATTATAGAAGTTTTTGTTGATGATATTATTTTTTGAGGCAATGATTTGATGTGTAAGAAGTTTTCTAAAGAAATGAAGAATGAATTTGAGATGTCCATGATAGGAGAAATGAAATTCTTTCTTGGACTACAAATAAATTAGTGCAAGAATGGCATTTTCATTTCTCAAACTAAGTATCTTAAAGAGATGTTGAAATTTTTTGGAATGGAAGATTGTAAACCTGTTGGTACACCCATGGTGACTGGCCATAAACTGAAAAATACTAATGAGACCAAGAGTATTTTTCAGACCAAGTATAGATCAATGATTGGAGAATTACAATATCTGACTCACTCTAGACTAGATATTGCTAATGTTGTTGGAATTGTGGCTAGATATCAGGTAGATCCTAAAGAGACACACATGGCTGTTGTAAAAAGGATATTTAGATATCTGAAAGGAACAATGGAATATGGCTTATGGTATGATAAAAATGATGACTTTGAACTACATGCTTATACTGATGTGGATTGGGTAGGGAATATTGATGACATGAAGAGTACTAGTGGAGGTGCATTTTTCCTTGGGAAAAAGTTGGTTTCATGGTTAAGTAAAAAGCAAGATTGTATAGCTCAATCTACTGCCGAATCTAAGTATGTTGTTGTTGCAATTAACTGCACTCAAATTGTTTGGATGGACCAAATGTTGAAAGATATTGGAATAACTTTTGTTGAACCAGTGGTTATCCATTGTGATAACACAAGTACGGTAAACATGTCAAAGAATCTTGTGATGCACTCTAAAACTAAGCATATTTATATTAAGTATCACTTCTTGAGAGACAAGCTAGCAAAGAAAGAAATAAGGTTGGAATACATTAGCACAAAAGAACAGATAGCAGGCATCTTTACAAAGCCATTTCCAAAAGATGTCTTTGAGTATCTTAGAGGTATGATTGGGTTGTAGGCCCCTCCTAGTGAGAATTAAATGATGCAGGGATTCATCAATCTAGAGGTTTTCAAGGCTCCATCTTATTCTGGACTTGATGTATGGATCTACTCCTCAAGGGGAGTGATCGTTAAAGGCCTACAAAATATATTTGGGTGATTCAACATATGATTGATGAAGACAGATGATGATTTATGGCACCCTTTTCTATTGTTTTCAAAGGGGGAAAGAGACTATGTGAAAATCCTTACTATATAAGGAGAGATTCTATGGAGAAGAGTTCACTGTTTAAAATTATGTTAAGGTTACTTTAGAGAATACTTTTTGGGTTGATGGATTTTCCCATATGTTGCCATCAATTCCAAAGGGGGAGATTGTTGGATATTGCTAATGCATTGGGGAGATTGTTGGATATACATTTAATATGTTTAATCACTATGTTAAGTGTTGTTGGAATTACTACTATTTTCATTCATGTTTTGTCACTGATGTCAACATATGTTTCTATGGAGAGAACAGACTGGTCTTTACAATGTACGAACATTGTACGGATGATTCAGAACGTGTGAACACAGTTGTGTGTACAGGGAGGTTTTGAGATCTTATATCTAAGATCACATGATGTAATATTTCATATTGGCTAAGTTACATAAGATTTAGTGAAGACTGGTTATTGGACTATGACAGTGGAAGCCGACACAGTTAGTCTTTGAGTTTTGAGTATATCTTACAAGTGATGTGGATTCAGTGTATGCGAGTTTAAGGGATGACAGATAGAATACTGAGGAATGTCCATTGATCTTAGAAAGTCGTGGAAGACATGATGACATCAGTGGTGGCATGTAAAGGAGACCTACTTGGGGCCGACTTGAGAAATGAAGCATGTATTATGAATGGCAAGCATGATTTTTGGGTGTCAGACCTTAATTGTTGAAACATAATTGTTGTATACTTGTTATAGATACCATATGTATCTTAGCAAGGAGTTATGTAATTATTTGTATATTAGGAAAGCCTAATTGGCCAACCTGATCATTTATTTTGTAATAGCGTATATATGTAAGATCTTTTATTTTAAAGAGGTGTGAAGTATGAATGTAATGTAAAAGAGGATTGTGGAAGCTATGAGCTTGTGTCTGCTGGATGTAGAGAAGAGGATAACTTATATACTTCATCGGAACTGATCAGCAAAGATAGTTGCTATCAAACAGTTCAAGGATTGTGTATTTCCTTTCATAAACTTGTGTTGCGAACAATGAGTTCTGAAGATAGACATAACCTTCTTTGGGCAATGAGCCTACCCTTTTTCTAGACACCTAACAGGGTATGTCCTCTAACAAGAACTATGTACTATAATATTTCAATAAGCTCCTAACAAGGATAATCTTCTAACAAGGATAGTATACTCTCAGTACATCATTAGTGGGTGTTAATTCCCACTGGTGTTTTACCTTTAACATGGTTTCCTTGACAATGAAATATTGTGTTATTGTGTTGGCATTCATTGAGCTCATTTGATTTGGTATTGTTGTTATTCAAATTTTAAAGTTTAATAATCTATCATACAACTGATTCACCCCCCCCCCCCCCTCAGTTGTATTGGTGGACTGTTATTCCTAACGGGATGAATAATTGGGGAATTATGCATATAAATTAGAGACATTATTGAATTTTGAACAAACAATGTTGATTTGAAGGATGCAAAAGGTCTAGAACAATATGAAATCAATGTGGGAGCCCATAGATCCTAAAATCAGACTAAAAATGAGCACCTAACAAGGTTTCTTAATTTTAAGGATGGTACACCCATGATCATTGAGTGTGTCCTCGCTCCCCACCCCACTAAGATCTTGTTGTGGCTCCTAGGAAGATTACTATGTGTGAAGCCCCAACCAATCATTTGACTACCTAGGGAAATAAAAATAAGAGATATGTTTATCCTCCCCAAAACCTTTCAATGAATTATTTCTAGTTACTCGTGAAAAAATAAAAACCCCTCTTGACCTCCTTGGTCCCTCAAAGAAAAAACACAATAAAGCCCTTACTAACAATGAGGTCTCTAACACTATCTTGGAGAAAAATGAGGAAAAAAATGTAGAAAGGGAAAAATTGAGGAGAATACCCCTGGATCATGGAGTAGAAGGTCATCTAGACTAGAAAAAAATTGGTGAACTCTTCCTCAAAAGGGAAAAATATTGTGTGCAAGCAAGATGATAACTCATATGAAGAAAACTTGGTTGATCAATGTGACAACAAAGATAATTATTATGAAGGGGAACATGATTAGGAGGATCAAGACATGACCTCCCCTAATATATATGAGGACCAAGAAATGAATATTGAAAATTAGGATAATGAGATCCCTGACAATGAAGACATTATGGATTCCCATCACAATGTGGAGGAGAACTAGAATATGTAGGTTTTGGAGGAAGATGAGACTGCTCAAGGTGGCCCCTTATTGAGTTTTATTGAGAGACTTGATCGGTTGCAAAGAAGGATGACCAAGAAAAGTATTTCCATTGAAAATGCCCTTAATTATTTCATCCAAATCATAGATGGCATCATGAACAAAGCTGTTATGGGTATCATTACTGGAAAATCCAAAATCAAGAGAACTCAAAAAGGTGGGGTACAATGTTGGAACTACTTGCAGTCACTTGTAGACAAGGAAGATGGATAGTTGGTTAGAGGCACTTTGAGATCTATAAAAAGATTGAATCCTGATTGAGGCTCTTTACAATTCTAAATGATCTTTTATTTTTATTTTGGTCTATTTTCTACTTACTGCTTCTAGAGGAAGCTATTTAAATTCTTTAAGTCTTATTGGATTGTTAGTATCTACTTAGATGTTAATATTTTAAAGGAGTATGTTGATATGGTAGCTAGTATAATGTTAACCAAAGATAGTACTTCTTTTACTTAGTTATATAGTTATAGCTGGTTAGATAGTATGGGATGGTAATAGCTAGGTAACATTTTGGTATGGTAATATTTTTGATGTTCCAGTTGGTTTGAATGTTGGGGGCCCCTCACTGATTTTTTTGTTTTTTGTTTTTGTTTTAGCTACACTACTTCTCATTTTGTAAGGGATCAAGGCTCTTTCCCTTATTATCTAATAAAAGATATTACTATCCTTGGGAAGAAACAAATCCAATAGTACATGTAGAAGCCAACCCCATAATTTGGATGAATAATGAACCTAAATAAAAAAGTATGTCTCAAAATACACCTCAAATATCCTCTTCATAAGAGTAAACATGGAAATAAACTTATAATTGATTAATCATTAATTAATTATTAGGTCTATTTAAATTTATGCACTTCAAATAAACTTAAGAAATATTTGTCTTTTAGTAGATTTTGAATTGTTGTCTCATAACATTTGATGATGATACTTTTCATAATCTAATGATATCCTCACCAAATGTTTGATGATCTAGAGTTTTTTTCCCTTGCATAAGGATTCATATTTTATTGCAATAATCCATTCAAAAAATCAATGTTTCAGTACAATTCTCAAGTTATTGATCAAATTAGTTAATTTGACCTCTCTTTGTAACATGCATTTTTCTTGTAGGTGAATTATGGGAGCTACGATTTTCATCCATCAAGTCCAACACAACATTCCAACACCCTTCCTCTTCAAATATTGGCACATTTGGGCTTTAAAAAAATAGTGCATCTTCAAGCAAAGCATACCACTATATTTAGGGAATTATTTCAAAGAATTATATGGCATGTTTTCTATGCATAGAAGTCTATGATGAGCCATGGTGGGTAAAATAACATTGAAATATAAGAAAACAAGGTGTGACAAGATCAAGCCCATTCTTAAATTTTATCAACAATATATGAGAGCATTAGATTAACTTGTAAGGATAATCCAATGGTGGCTGAATATGGCCTTGAAATCTATGGTGATGGATATTTATTCTTAAAAGGCAATGGACCAGAGTTTATTTAGCTTATAGAACCTTTTGGGTCATTAACCTATAATATTGTAACACACAACTAGGGTGGAGTAGCTTCATAAACCAAAGGATGAAACTAATAGAGATCATGTATGAGATTGTACATGCAGAGTGGAATAGTGCACTAGTGATCAAATGAAAAACTGTGTGCTTGAAATCTTACTACTTACCATGACCAAATTTTCCTCCTAGTGCATAATAGTTGACAGAGAGAATCTAATTCCCTCAAATATTTTTTATCCTTAGAATTTCTTACTAGCTAATAATAATGTTTTATTCGTATGTTGGGGCTTGATATGTTCCATGGTGGTATTTTCTTGTGAGGTGCACGATCTCAATGGTACTTGTTGTATGCACCCTAAAATGGTCGCCTAGACTTTGGGCCCCATTCTTCAATTTATCAAATCCTTGAATCAATGCTTTGCAAATATTTTCAAATTAAATCAATTTCCTTGATCAAATCCTAATTCCATCATTTATTCGATTATATTCTATGGGTTAACCATTTTATCCTAAGTCTTTATTTAATTAAAAGGAATTCCCTCCCCTTTTATTAAATAAAAAAAGCCCCCACTTACCTCTTATCCTAAGTTGCACAAATAAAGCATTATTCCTATTTTATAAAAAGAAGAAAAGACCTTTTTGTCTCACATGGGGCACAAAAGTCAACACTTCTTTCTCATTGGAGGAGATTTGTGCACAAGGATTGATCCCACTTTCAAACTCCACCCTTGATCAAATCTTTTGCCTCTTAATCTCCATGGTCCACTTATCTTTAAAAAGAGAGCTCTTTCCTCATTCAAAGGATCCACTCTTTATGCTAATGTTGTGTTGTAGGTTTTCTTGGTGATTTTGGAGCTTTGGAGAGCTTGTTGCATTCTAGTCTCATTCTAGTTTTCATGCTTGCATTATAGCTTAGTTTCTTTCATTGCATTCTTAACTTAGTTCCCTTTCAAGTTATAGCTTAGTTCACATAGCTTAATTAGCAAAATCTTGTAATACTTTCATTTCCATAGCTTAGTTGCATCTTCATTTTAGCATAGTTAAATGACATTTTCATCAAGATTCTTGAAGATATTGGTATTCTTGCCCTTGTCTCTTTGAATCTCCCATTGCATGGTTTACAAACAAGGTCATATGCTTAATACCTCTAGCTGAGATCCCTCTAAACACCCTTGCACTCCATGCCTAGGGAGCTCTAGGTCACTTTCTCAAGGTTTCCAATCCATGGATGTCCTTGGAAGTAATGACTTAGAGAAGTGCACATTTTGAGTGTATGCTTGCAAGGGGACCAAATCTATATTTTGGGGCCCTCCTTAGCACTTACATGCATGTTTTCCTATCTCACATAGAATTATATGGATCATTGATATTTTGTGTGAAACTTAAGCAATATCTAGCCCATGACAATGATTTCTAAATACTTAAAGCTCCATGTCTATTATTTTATCTTCCTAGGATGATAATGGTTGTGAAATTGGTGAAGGCTTGTGATAAACCAACATACCATCTCATTGTCCTCTAGAATCCTATTTACTAGATTTTATGCTCATATTTAACAAACTCATGCTCTAATTTGTTGTTTTAGGGCTTTCTTTCTACAATAATGAGAATATATATGTTTATATTAGATATATTTGATACTATGATGATGTGGCAATCATGATTTTTAAATCTTGAGGAGATGCATGTTAGAAGAAAAAATGTGGTGTATATTTTTTCAAAAAATCCATATTATTCTTATCCTACAACCATAGAATTGAATAAGACCAAATTTGTTTGAAGCATTCTATATCAAACAATTCACCACCTTATATATGCTTCCAAAATTTGTATACATGTCTACTAGAGAATTCCAAACCATAATATCTAGATCAATAATCCTCCTTCCATTATGCTTTGGTGGATGCCCATGTCATGTTCTAGAGTTCCCATTTTACATTAGGTAGTGAAGATTCTAGCAAAGGTTACAAAATTTGGCTTTACACCTATCAATCATATTTTCTTAAAAGTTTTTGAAGTCTTACCAATCTATCAAAAGAATTATTTTGTGCATATCTTTCATGTGATATGAAATAATATTTGTTTTAAGGAGTATTCTAAATAATTGGCATGCCTTGTTTATGATTTCCATGGTTTTTATATACATTTCTACCAAGGTAGTTGTGCCTATACCATTTGACAAGACTTCCCTTCCTTTATGTTCAGATATGTGTATATTCCTTGTTTTAAAGCTCTCATTTTGGTACATGCAAGGAGCATGTTGGAAAATATTATTGAGTCTGGATTTACACTTTCTAATTACATATTCTTGAATAAATCATTTTCCAAAAATTCAATTTTCCATATCCCTGAATCTTTACAATCCATGATACTACATGTCATTGATGCACTATGTCAAACAATTCATGACTTGTATATACTTCTAGTTTTTTCATACATGCCTACCTTGATATTTATAACTATGAGATCCTTCCCTAACTAAAAATTGATTAACATGGATCATCATATTTTAATACATTTCAATATATTTGATTATAATCCTTATATTTTAGATATATTTTGGATAAATTGAATAAAAAAGGTTCTAATTTATTAATAGGTGCTCCCTATGTTACAAAGAGAGTGAAAGAATTGACCACCTATGGTTGCATTGACCCTTTTCCCTAGAGACTTGGTCTTTGGTTATGCCTCTCACCTTAGTCGATTGAGTCTTCCTTGTTTACCTTCATCAATTTATCGATTCATGGAAACTCTGTTCATTTAAACATGTTGTAGTGAGAGAACTATGAAAATAGATCCCTCATATGGTCACTTGGGGTCTATGCAAGAAGTGCAACAAATTTTTTTTTGAGAGAGACTTAAAAATCAAGTAAGGAGGTCTTTATGACCATTAAACATCAAATAAAATAGAATCTTAATGATAATCCTTTGGGAACTTCAAATAAATTGAGCTTAAATAAAATCGGGGTCTTACTTTAAACATGACTAATATTAATTGGAAAAGGAAGTTAAAAAGGAAGAGTATGGAATGGAGACCCCTTGATCAAGGATGGATAAAATTTAATTTTGATGGGCTCTCCAAGGGTAACCCTAGACAAGATGGTGCTGATATTTTTCTAAGAGACCATAAAGGAAGACTCATTGAATGTACAATTATGTACTTAGGAATCAAATCTAACAACTTTGTTGAAGCCACTTCTACTTGGAAGGGTATAAAGCTTGCTAATGAATTGGGTTTTAGTAGGATTATTTTTGAAGGAGATTCAATGTTGATAGTTGATATTTTAAAAGAAGAAATTATAGGCCCATGGGAGATCAAATCCTTAATGAGAGAAAGCCTAAAAATTATTAAGGAATTTACACAATTCAATGTACAACATATATGCTAGGAAGGAAATCAGGTCATTGACTTCATTACTTATGAGGGTCTTAAGATTCAAGTTTGAAGTCATTGGAGGAAAGACTTTGTACTACCAAACATAAATAAAATAATTTAAAATGAAACGAGGGCAACATTCTACTAATACCAAGAAAATATTTATTGATATGATCTAGATGAAGTGGATTATCTTGGTGAGATGGATTAATGAATACATTATGTGTATGTCGAGGTGGATCAAAGAGATTATTTAGTTATTGGTAGAATCATGAATGACTCTTATGGTGATGTAAGGTGGGAATATAATCAAGGTGAAGATGGTACCTATATTTATGAGGATATGGAAATTAATTTTTCTCTAATCATATCAAAATATGACAAGCCTTATAATGGGCATCCCTTACCCCTTAATTATTACTAAATTACAGATGGGTCTCTCATGAGAATTATGTTACCAAGATTGTTGATTATATATTTAGCATGTGTGTCACCAATCTACCAGATTTTCATATTACAAAGATATTCACTTTCCCTAAAAATGTACTTATTGTTCTTAATAATTATACGAAAACTCTTTCCTCCTTGCTTATATCATTTTTTAATTTGGGATATTTTTATTCTGAGCCTATATATGTCACATTCACCAAAAGATTTCTTTCTAAGAAAAGGTGTAGTTGGAGCAAAAGAAAAATAGTTGCAATTATGGGGGCCCTCAGAAATGCTCAGACCTACTTAACTATGAGGCTTTGAGGAAGAATGTAGAACTTTGGGATTTATTTATTGTTGTTGGCTTATCTTCTTTTTGCATGGCGATGTAGGGGTAAAATGATACCCTTTCTTCAAAATTTACTAACTCTTGGTCCAAAGATAGAGTTAAGATTGGTAGTCTAGAGTTTACTATTTTACATAGATGATAGTGGAGGCCATGGGGTTGGATAATTTTGGGGTGAGGGTGGAAAATAAAAGCTTGCGTAACTACTATATTTTCATTAATAAATTCTTGGTGAATTGTGAATAGCTAAAAAGACTGAAAAATGGCTACATGTTAGACCTCCATCCCTTATATGCCCTTATAAGCCTTCATATCACATATTATTTTACATTAGAGGGTAGATACATGGTTGTGCATGGTTATCACTTTCTCTTATTGAATCATGTTAGAAACCAAGAGAAAAACAATATCTCCTTATTTTTCTTCTCATCCTTGCAACAAAGTATTGAGGGTGGAGCTTCTCTGCCACTCCACCAAGGTCTCATCATGTGCCTCTGTATAAATTTACCCTAGAGATGGACACTCATGGTAATCATATGCTTCCTAAGCACCAAGTGTGTCCTCTCTCCCCATCCCAACAAGCTCTTGATGTGGCTCCTAGGTGGATGACTATGGGTGATGCCTTGACCAATCATTTGGTTGTCCAAGGCAAGAAAAAGAAGAGTTATGTTAATCCTCCCTTTGAATATTTCAATGAATTATTGGTGGTTACTCGTGAAAAATGCAAAACCCCTCTTGACCTCACTGGTCCCTCAAAGAAAAATCCCAATAAATCCCCTACTAATAAGGGGGTCACTATCACTATCTTGGAGGACAACGAGGAAAATAATGTTGAAAGGGAAAAATATGTTAAAATTGAGGAGAAAACCCCTAGGTCTAGGAGTGGAAGGTTTGCTAGACTAGTTAGAAACTTGGCAGATCCTTCCTCAAAAGGGAAAAATATTGTGCACGAGGAAGAGGATACCTCATCTAAAGAGATCTATGTAGACGAGGATGGTAGTAAAGATAGTTGTTATGAAGGGGGAGATTATTAGGAGGACCAAGACATGACCTCCCCTAATATGTTTGAAGACCAAGATATGATTGTTGAAAATTAGGATAATGAGACCCCTAGAAATGAAGATATTAAGGCTTCTTAGGATAATGAGGAGGAAAAATAGTGTATGCAGGTTTTGGAGGAAGATGAGACTTCTCGAGAAGACCCACTATTGGGGTATTGAGAGACTTGATCCTGGAAAGAAGGATGATCGAGAAAAGTCTTGTTATTGATAATGCCCTTAAGATCACATTAGGATCACAAATGGCATCATGAACAAATAATTTATGGGCATCACTACTGGAAATTCCAAGATTATGAGACAACTCAAAAAGTTGGGGTACAATGTTGGAACTACTCATGCTCACTTGCAGATAGGGAGGTTGAACACCTAGTCGGAAGCGCTTTGGGAGCTGGAAATATATTGAAGCCCAATAGAGGCTCTTTACATTTATAAATTATCTTTTATCTTTGTTTTGGTGTATTCCTTCTTACTACTTCTAGAGGAAGATTTTTATATGCTTTAAGACTTATTGGATTGCTAGTATCTACTTAGATGTTAATGATCCATTCGACTCTAGATGATGAAACAACTAGCCCCAGCTCTAATTTATAGTATTTGGTGCCTCTCAAAACTCCAACGCCTCCTTTAGAAGATGCAATGCATGACACTTAGAAAGATAACATGTGGCTAACATAAGACTCTTCAACTTCCCTAGATTGTGCCTAAGAAAGAGACTCTTCATTTATGCTTTATGGCCAACATAAGACTCTTCACCTTCCTTAATTCGATGTTTAAGAGAGTGGCTCTTTATTTATGTTTTGTAACTTTCATGGACATATGTAAACAAGTCTTTTTCACTTCCCAAAGTGGATGCCAAGATGGGAATCACTCCATTTTCCTTTTTAATCATCACTAACATGTGTCCATTGCTGAAAAATGCATAACCATTTAATATAGGCGATGAAGAATAAATGATTTTACCGCACATGTCTCGTTGAGCACTTTTCAAGGTATGTTGTTGCACATAATAGTATGTATTTAGCCCTTATTAAAAATAGAAGTATTCACCAAACTTAACCAAATTACATGTATATTTTGTGGTGATTCAAGATTGCCCTTACAAGTCCTTGGATGCTCCTACATCACCAACACACCAAAATAGCTTTACGACCAAATTTTGAAGTTGGGCCCATTTTATCTAGTCATTATGCACTAGAGTTAGGGCTAGCTTTCCATATTAGTTTATCTTCTTTGAATCTACAAGAATGACTTATAAAATTTAGTCGAAAGATCATTTTAAACTTGTAATGTAATAATAAATTGACACACATCAATAATTCCCATTGACCATGCAATAAAAACTTTATTTTAAAATTGTATTTCTTTGCCACAAAATTGTACATAAAAGTAACCACAATGAAAACTTTGTTTTGAAATTGTATTTCTTCTTTAGGAAATTGTACATAAAAGTAACCACAATCTACATTAAATGAACAACAATATGTTTAAATAAATTAGCATCATCATTTTGTTCAACTATTTGTCTACTAAAAATACACTTCATCAATAATAAACAAATTGTACACATCAAAATTACATATAAACAAACATGATACAGTGGTGCAAATTTTTGAAATAATAAAATTTAAATTCAGTAATATTATTAGATTTCTTAAATCCATTAAATTTAACTATTGTTATTTGTGAATTTTTTTCTGCATCAATATTGAGTATTACACTTAGTGATCTATCATCACAATGTCAAAGAGTAAAATAATTTTTTAATTTTTTTAAATTTAAATAAACTAAAAACAACTAAAAAATACATAAAAGATTACAAACCACAACAACAAAATGCCACAAATATATAAAACAGCTGTCTTTATTAAAACCAACAGTTTTTTAAATTATTAATTGAAACTAAGAAACAATTAGATTTCCTACCAACAAGATTCCAATACACCAATCAAAAAATAAATATAATTAATACATTAAAAAAACCTTTACATGGTTGGTTGGAATTGAGGATTATCTGCAAAAGAGGTGGAATTTATTTATTGCATTGGAATTATATTCCTTTAGTTGACATCCAAGCGAGTGATAGAATAATAAATTATAGTTTTGTTTGTTTGGAGAATCTTTATCTCATTTTCCAAGACTTTGAATCTTTCGTTTTTGTTGTTTTATACATAATTGTATTTATAGATTTAAGAGTCCATTCATTATTATTATTTATGAGAACTTAAACCTCATGTGATCTCTATATTTTTAGTCCCTGCCGTAGGCACGAGACTAAAGTTTTCGATTGTTTATAGCATTTTTTTTTTTTCTAGGCGGAGATGAAAACATTGCTGATCTCAAATGTTTGAGATTATAATTATTAATCTTGAATTTTCCAATATTCAATGCTAATTTTTCATTGGCTCTTTCAATTTTCGCCAGTGGTTTTAAACAATTTTAAATAGGAAAATTTATATATTTTGCATCATTTTCTAAGAGATGAGTGAGCTGTCTTTTGGCAGTTTTCATGAGTTGTCTTTTGCAAGTGTGTACGTAGTCAGATTTTTTTTAATGGGCACAAAATTAGCTACGCAGCCGACGTAATGTCACCATCCTGTAATGACGGCACTGCACAGTTATTTGTTCATTTTAATCAATAGAAATTCGTTGTTTTTAACTTTTTCACTGCATCAACAATTTTTTTTCCTACTTTTGATTTATGCCACACATAAGGAAAAAATGATAATGTCATTATCGTGGATTTGAACCACTTTGCCTTTTTTTTATTATTTATTTAACTTTGATTTTTGCCTCTATTTTAATTATATTTTATTTATTATTTTAATATTAATTGTTACAATTATTTTGAATTATTTATTATTATTTTGATTGTTTTGAATTATGAATTATTAACTTAAATTAGTTTTGACCAATTTATTGTTGTTATTACATATAATTTTTTTGAATTGGTGGATGTGACAATGTCTTGCCATACAAACAAATTAATATTTATTCATTACTCGTTTTAGTTTACTAGGGGAAAGGACCCAATAGCAAACAGGGGGTCCAATTACTGTTATAGCTGTGTCATAGAGAACCCCAATAACTAACCACAAAAAAAACACAATAAGTGTTAGTAACATACCCAATAGTTGAACGCACATGTACTAATAGTGGATCATTTTTTTTAGTAATTGGCTCATTTGTGCACCACTATTAGGTCATTTCATAATTATTACTGGATCATTTGATCAAAAGTATTGGGCCATTTGAACACAAGTACTGGGTCATTTGAGTGATCGGTTATTGGTGAGAAACATGGTGGGTATCAGGCAAGCGTTTTAAAATGGTACTTTTAGACCACTTGGCGCTCCATGATCTCTACAGAGAGATCTGTGAATACCCAAAAGCTGAAACCTTAGCTTTAAGCTTTTAACTCACCTACGGAGACATGCCAAAAAAATCAATGAAATCCACCTTACGGTTTAGGAGTTCTAGGTGCGTGAAGTTAGCCTGGGCCACTACTGGGTCCTTTCCCCTAGGTTTTACAATGCTTTGTTTAAACTTAGTTTATTTTGTAATTTTTAAAATGTTGTTAAAATTATACTTTTTACTTTGAAGATATTTTAGTCACTTTTTTATTTCAATGCAAATAATATGTTTATTTTATATTATGAATTTTAGTTTATTCAAGCATGTTAGTTTATATAATTTTAATTTCATATCATTATATATTTTAAAAAAACTTTTACATCTTCAATATGCTTATTAAAAATGATAAAACATGAAAGACATAAAAAGAGATATATTGTAACATATAATAACTTATAAAAGAAAATTAAACTCTATACTTCTCCTTAGTTAAAAATACATGTCATAATTCGTACAATAACAACATAGATAGAATGATTTTTAACACATGTAGCACACTTGTACCATGAACAAATCATTTTGCAAAGTTCAAACGATTCTCCTCTATGCAGTCTTGTTCTTTTTTTAATTGTTTTCTATAAAATATGTATAGATGAAATTAATTTTATAATTATCTTAAAGATTACACATTTCTACAATCTCTAATTTATCATCAAGATAAAAGAGAGTTTAAGAGTGTCTTAAATTAGATTGACAAAAAAAATATTTGCTATAAAATTATTTCAAATTGGTGTAAACACAATTTAGAATTTGCATAGGATAAGAATACAATATATATTATCTATGGCTTCAAATATATAACTTTGAATATATTGAATATACAATATATATTATCTATGACTTCAAATATATAACTTTGAATTTATAATTTGTCTATAATATATTCAATATATTCAAATAATATAACATTGTCTATTTAGCTTCAAATATATATTAATCTCTACAAGGAGAATTTATGTTTTGCCAAATTTTTTCATAACTAATTTCCACCCTACAAGATATGAACTTGTTCTGTTCACAAATGTCTGGACCATGTCATCTTATTGGATTACAATTCCCAGCCCATAAAATAACATTTGCATTTAGTATTAATGAATATTACTTACAATGCCAATTGTCAAACTTCTTGCACCATACTTTCTTTCCCTTCCTACTTCATTTTTCCTCTCACCCACCATTTCCAATTTCCCCATTGCATTGTTGTGTTTCGTCCTTCTCTTTGAGCCCTGCCCTATGTTTTGTACATCATCCATTCTCTTTACTTATGACATTGTTTCTCTTTGCATAAGCCAGGGACTCCTGCTGGGCACAGCTCTTGTTTATTATAGGGATCGTTCATAAATAGTTAAAGTTTGTGTTCCAAGATATTTATAGTTAAACCTCATGTGATCCCTATATTTATATAGAATCTATTAATTGGATTTAAAGGTTTGATTGAGATGCCCATGTGTTGAGTAAAAATTATAAAATGTGATAGACTTGTTTTTAGTTTATTGATTTATGAATTATTTGATTTGTGAAATAAATCTATAATAATTTCTTTTAAAAATTTAATATTAAAACTTTTTTTAATGTAATTGAATTTTTATATATTATAATCAATATAGTGCATGTATGTGTAGAATGTTGATAATATTTGAATTTATGACATTGTTATTAATGTGAGAATTTGATATTCTATATTTTTTTTAGTATTTATTAATGTAAGGTCTAGAAATACAATCGAATTAAAAAAAAATTCAAGAACACAAACTAAAACTTTTAGGAAAAAAATCTTTTTAAAAAAAATTTAAAAAAATTTAAAATAATTATAATACATAAAAAATTATGAATCATAGAACTCGCTCTTTTTTAATGAAACTTCACTAATTTATGTCATATAAACTTTGCTTAAGCTCAAAATTGATTTTATAAAAAGTTCATAAAGACTTCAAATATTAAAAAAAAAACAATCATATAGTTAAAAATAATTTATAATTAAATTATAAATTTAAAACAATCTTAATATTTGAAAACTATAGTTAAATTAAATATATCATGAAAATAATGGTGGCTACAAGAAAAGAATTCATAGGCACATTGTAAGGAAACAAGTGATTCGGTCTAAGCAAATTAGTTTTCCTTGAATTTTTTTTGAATGTAAGATCATTCGATATAAATAATAATAATATTTATTTAAACTAAGTATTTTAAAATATATATATATATATATATTAAAATATAAATATCTACCATATTTTAATTTTAAAAATTGATCTTTGACTATTCATTTAAACAATATTTAAAAATAATAATAATAATATCAAATACAGAAGTGTCAAATTAAAAAGAATTTTGACTAAGTGCATCTTCTTTATAAGGTGGATGCCGAGTGTCCACATGATAAAGCTTTTTTATTTTAAAATTTATATTATATTGTTTTTTCGAAGCTTTTTTTGTTAGGACTTTAATTTCAATTATTTATCTGTTCAAGTTCTCACTAAAAAAAAGTATATTAATGTAATAGATAACTAATTTAAAAGATTGAATATCATGTACAATATTGTGTGCTTTTTGGTCAAAATAATTATTCATAAATTTTATATTTTTAAAGAAAAACAATTTTTTATTAATGTTTAAGTTAAGTTAATTAAGTACAATTTAGTTTAGATTAGGTAGACATGATTAAGATTGATAATTTGTAATAGTTAAATTGAAAAGGGTGAGTGTAAGAAGTAATTTGTAACAGTTAAGTTAAGAAAGGTAAGTGTAAGAAGTTGGATTTTTATCTTGTTGGGGTTTATTTCTTCTAATAAGGATGGAGAAAAGGACACTGAATGGATTAAGTCTTAAGCAAACAAAAGAAAACTAAAAAATCAAATGTAGGTGCAGAAATCAAACTAGGGAGACCTTCTAAAAAAGATTCAAGAATAAAAGAAGTAGCAAGAGATGTAGTGAGTGGAAAGCAGAAAACCCTTGATAATGTATCAGGGGTCAAGAATAAGAAGAAATGGTTTGTTGTTCTTGAGTTGTATACCTTAGATATTTTTGCCTTTAAAATGAAAATTCTTTCTTGGGATAGAAGAGGGCGAAATAACCATAATAAAACAACATTTGCTTAAATGTTGTTTAATGGAAAATGGAATTAACATCCTTATGATTCAAGAAACTAAGATGAAATTTGACGCTTTTGAGAAAATTCTTTAAAAATATTTGGAACACTACCCATTTTGTAGCCTCTGATGGTGATGGGGCTTCTGGGGGACTTTTTATCCTATGAAATCTTGTGAAATTTGTAGGGCCTCTTATGGTGAGAAATAAAAAATAGTTCAATTTTCAAATTGGAAGAAATCGCTACAAGTGAAAATTGGAACTTGATTAATGTTTATGCTCCAAGTACTGGAAGTGGTAGAGATGCTTTGTGGAAAGACTTAGCTGACATAATTAAAATTGATGGTATGGATCATTGGATGATTGGTGGAAATTTCAATTCTCATCTTTTCCCTTGGAGAAGCTTGGGGGACAAGAAGATTACTTTGACAGTATGATGGATCTTGTTCATTTCCTTGCAGTTACAAAGCTAATAAACATTGAGCTAAAAGGTGCTAAGCATACTTGGAGTAATAGAAGACAAGGTGCTAACCTAATACAACTTAAAAATGATAGATTCCTCATCTCCAGTAATTGGAATATACTCTCTCACCTTTCCCTCAATGCTCTCCCTAGAACTAGCTTAGACAACAATGTCATCCTTCTCAATTGAGACAAACATGATAAGATTGGCCATGTCACATTCAAATTTGAAATCATGTGGGCTCTCCACCTAGATTTTAGTATGTTGGTTGTTGACTGGTGGAACACTCCTATCTATGGTACTCTTATGTGCATTGTTTCTAAAAAACTAATAAAAGTTAAAGATATGGTGAGAAGACGGAACAAATTTTATTTTGGGAATATTTTTCAAAAGAAAAAATATGTATCTGATGAGCTAAAAGACATTCAGGTTCAATTGGAAAATGGCCAAATGGATGATAATATCTATGCCAAGGAAAGAGAACTAAGAACCCAATGGTTCAAAATTTCTAAAGAAGAAGAGGTCTTTTGGAAACAAAAGTCAAGGATTCAATGGCTTAAAGAAAGAGATAAAAATATAAAATTATTCCACTAATCCACCATGAAACATAGAGATAATAAGGAGATTGATTAGAGAGGATGAAATTGTTTGAACTAAAGAAGAGGACATAGAAACTAAGATTGTTTCTTTTTTCTCCCAACTCCAACAACAAATTAATTTGGACAAAGTTAAGATGGATAAATTTCTTGAGGTGATTCTCATCTTAATCTTTGAAAAAATGATCGCAAAGATATGCTTAAACCTATTACTATGGAGGAAGGTAAAATGATAGTTTTCTCCTTTGAGGTTTTTAAGGCCCTAGGTCCTAATGGCTTCCCCCAACCTTTTTATAAGACCACATGGACATTGTGGTAGCAGATATATTAAATTTGGCAAAGGACTTATTCAGATTAGGTAGAATTGTTACCCAAATAAATGTTACATTCATTTCTTTGATTCCTAAAAAATATGATGCTTCATCAATGCAGGACTTTCGCCCAATCAGTCTTTGTAATACCATATATAAAATCCTATCTAAGCTAGTATTTTTTAGATTAAAACTTGTCCCGGATATGTTGGTTTCTCATAATAAAAGGGGTTTGTTTAGGGAAGGAACATAATGAATGTTATTCTTATTACTCATGAACTAATTCATTACATGCAATGTAGTAAAAAACCAAGGATGGTCTTTAAAGTTGATATTTCCAAAGCCCGTGATAGATTTTCTTGGCCTTTCTTGTTTGAGGTCCTTAAGAAATTTGGATTTAAAGGAAGATTTATAAGAATTTATAAGGTCTTCTTCACTACTCCCTCTTTCTTTGTCGTAGTGAATGGATCTCCCAAAGGATACTTATCCTTTAGTAGAGGCCTAAGACAAGGTGGCCAATTATCCCCATATTTTTCATTCTCGTAACATAGACTCTGGGTAGTAATTGTAATAGACTATGCAATCAGGGTCTCATAAAAGAAGTCAAGGCTGCTTCTACTTTACCTATTGAAACTCATAAAAAATTTGTGGATGATATTATCTTCTTTAGGGCTGATTCTATCATTGAAGCTAAACAATGGAGGAAATTTATTAATGACTATGGTGTTGCTTCAAGTTAGTTTATAAATTACAATAAAAGAAAGATTTATTTCTTCAACACTGATGATATATTAGCCCAAAAAGTTATGGACATCATAGGTTGCCAAATGGAAATTCTTCTTGCTTCCTATCTTAGTCTTTCTTGAATCTTAAAATCTCACAATAGTATCTTTTGGAATGGTACAATTGAAATTTTTCATAAAAAAGCTTGATTGTTGGAAGGGTAAGATGCTAATCCAAGTGGGTAAGATTCAACTTTTGAAAGCTTCTCTTCAAAATATTCATGACTATTATCTTTCCCTCTTTAAAATCCTTGTCTCTATGGCAAAGAAAATTGAAAAAAACAAAAAGAAATTTCTTTGGTCAGTGGCAGAGGAAAAGGAAAAACTCTCTCTTATTAGTTGGGACAATGTCTTCCTCCCAAAACATGAAGGTGGTCTTGGTATTAGAAGACTGGGAATCTTTAATAAGGCCCTCCTATTGAAAATTGGATAGTAGTTTCTTCAAGGGAGAAAAGATTGGATCTCTATTTTGAAAGTCAAATATCTCAATGGGGAGGACTCTCATGCTTTCAATTATAGAGATGGTATTTCAAATGACTCTATCATCTGGAATAATTTGATGAAATGCAGGGAACTATTAAGAAAAGGCGTTGGAAAGATAATTGGTAATGGGAGTGACTCATGTTGGCATTATGATGGATTTTGGAGTTGAGATGCACTGTTTTATGCTTATGAGTTTGTCATTGATGGCAACTCTATTAGCTTTGATGAATAGATTACAACACTGATTGATTGGATGGATAGGTAAAGAAAAATAAGCTAAGTGTTTTGATTGGTTAACAGGAAGACAATAACAAAAAGTATTTTAAGTGGCAATCGAGATAGAGATCACATTGAGTAGTTTCATTGCTACTAGTGCATTATTTTGGTCAGTCAAGTTTAGTTTACCGACCGTGACAGTTAACTCAATGTTTTGAGTGTGTTGGTATTTTGGTGGTTGAGTTATTGATTGATTCTCAATGATCAAATGATCAAAATGGTTGATTATTTTTCGGTGCTTGGTAATAAAATTTTGTATTACATTTTGGACTGACATGTTAGGTATGATTGGCACTAATTTTCATGAGTTTGGTCAAAATTTTGGGCCAACTTGTGGAATGTTTTCAAGTCTTAACCGACTTAAGAACAATAGTATTTAAAGATAAGCAAAATTGTGTGATTTATGGTTAAAGATCATGTTATTGGTCGTTGTGATCAGAGACAGAGGTAGAAAATTGTGCCAGGGTTCAAAGATTGGATTGGATCTGACAGACAAGAAGTGTCATTCCTATATCATTCATTTTAGTTCATTGCTCAAGGATAACTCTAACAGTTTAACAGGTTTAATCCCTTAATAGGGTGGACTTTAACATGTCTCATTATATAAATACTTTAACAGTGTGACTTATGAGAAGGAGTTCTAAATCCTCTAGCGAGGTAGATCCTAATAGGTCTGATTATACTTCTAATAAGGTACTAGTCCATCTTAACTGAGTGAGCCCCTAACAGGGTACTGTGAGCTCCTTACAGGGAAACTCTTTTTCCTATAGTGAAGAGATTTGTGGGTATCATCTCCAACATGGTTTTCTCCCTCTTACAAGGGTTTCCACGAAATAAAATAGTGGTGTTATTTGTTATGCTTTTTAGATGCTTGAATTTTTTTCTTCTATTGCATAGTTACACTCGCATGTTTGGTTGTATGGAAGTTGTTTAAAAGTGTGTGTACCTTTGAGGTGAGTTGTACCTTTGAGATAGGAAACTTTTAGGATCCCTTTCTTAGTACTACCTTATGTTTGATTTTGGTATTGTTATCCAAGTGGGGTCCAATGTTATCTCCTCAGTATGGTGGGAGTAGAACCACATGTTTCCACAAGGTCGGGAGGTAGTGATTCTCTTACCATTTGAGACTTTGACGTTCCTATACCAGTGATGGATGATCCTTGTTGCGGTTTCTTTTTCTTTCATCATCCTTGGAGATTGGTTCATATTTGTCCTTTGCTTTATGTTTGTACTTTGTACTTGGATTCTATTTACATACCCTATGACTTGTGTAGTGGATGTGGGTTATCATGTTTACCTTATGGTTAAGATGTATTGTTTATTATTTGTGAGATGATGTACTTAAGTTTCATTATGTAAAAATTTATATGGTTATTGTAATTAATATATTTAATTATATTTACATATTTCTACATCAAGGAACCCTTGAGATTTGTAATTTGTAAATAATATTGTGTATATGGTCATATGTTTTGACTTTATGTTATTGCTTCTTCTTTGTTTCTCATTATTGTTTGTAAACTCTTAAGAAAAAGATTATTCTATAAACTTATTTACATGTTTTAGGTTAATTCTTGTTTGGTTCCCTGGTGGGGCATTACATATAGAGTGTGCTCTCATCCATCAATGTGGTTATTTTCCTCAATAAAGAAGGGGACACATGGTTGGACACCCTCTCAATCTTTCTACCCCCTCCCCACTTCAAAAATCATCACTCTCATTTATGAGAGTTATTGTTGGGTTAAATCATGTCTTGGGGGCATTATTGCATGTCTAATAGGTCCCTAACTCAAATTTATAAACCTTAAGAGGTCTATTTTTGCACTTAAAACAAGGAAATGGACCAAACAACACTCCTTAAAGACCTTATTTAAGGTCCATCCAAATTTTAAAACTAACTAGGGTTCCCAAAATCCTAGCCCCACTTACACAACACATGACTCACAACTAATAACCCCAAAAACCACAATTAAATATAGCCCACCATATTAAGCCTCGTAACCTTAATTATCTAAGATAAGCACTTTTGTTTCTTTCTCAATTGGAATGGGATTGAACTCATAAATTCTCTATGAGCTATTTAACTTGGTTTAGATGTTTCTCCTTTCTCCTATGCACACACTTACCTTCCTGCACAATATAACAAGAAGTATAGCTATATAACAATAGTAAATCATATTAGGTTTTAATTGAATCACATAATTTTACTTGTGAACCATTATTTAGCACCTTACTCATCAAATTCTAGAATGGCACAACAAATGCATCTTATAATTTCAAGTGAATTCCAATAATTCCCATGTGCATACATCTTCCTTAAATAAACTATTGATGATCCATCATAATGTCAAAAAGAAGATGCAAGATTTATTAGCTCTATATTAGAGACCATTCAAAAGCATATTCAATTTTTATAATAATTTAAATACATTCTCCTCATGGGATCTTGAGGAAAGTGAGATACCTAACTCCCAACATGTTTACCAACAACATAAAGAATATTGTCAATCTTGCAAACACAAAACCACTTTATTTACGACCATAATTCTTTGTAACAGAAATGCATATAGCAGATTAGGGTTGTATTAATCTCATATGGCACGAGATCTTACATCTTATTCATAAAAAAGAGAAAGGTATATAACCAATACTACACATAAGTATACCATTGATAAATTAATATTTTTAATCAAATGAAAATGCATAAATATAGTTAAAATTATTCTACTTACTCTATTTGTTGAGAATGTTTAATCCATTGTAATAATTGAGTTGTGAGAATTTTTCATCATCATTTCTCACATCAATGGTGTTTGACTACCTATGATAAAAGGAACATTTTCTATATTGTTTGGATTTTTGTAGTAGTAGTTATCTTTCTCCTTTACTTGCCACAAGCTAACACTTTGTGCATCATCTTCATTCTTTTGGGATCAAACTGAGCATACTCTATTCTATGCATTCAACACATATTTTCTCAATAAACATGTATCTCTCTCATTCTTCAACTTAATCAAAACATGGTCTAAGTAGTGTTGTTTGCATATTTCGTCCATCCCCTCACCCATTAGTGATAAGGGTTCAATATTCATGATCTATATTCACTTGACAACCTTAGTGCAAAATTCCTTCTTGAATCATTAGAAGGGTCATCCCTTCCATAACAAAATTTATTATTAGCATCAAAATGGCTCCACTCACTATATCTAATTATTGCAACTTTTGTTCTACCAAACATGACCATAATTATGAAAGTGGGTTTGACAACCCCTTTTTTTGGTAAATCTTTGTATATTTTTCATGTTTTCAAGTTTACATCTATTGTCCTTAGGGCCAAAAATGCACCAATTTCTATTCATACACAAATTTTTTTATATTAAGTGATATACCAAAAAATTTATAAAAACTAACATAGTTATTGGTTATATGAAATCTAGACAAACCTTGAGTTTGTCTTGGTAGTGTGGTTGGTAGGGTTTGTTTTGCATATAAATATTGTCTCTATATTATCCATCTAACCTTATTCTTTGACAAAATGGGGAAGGTTTTTAAGAGGGATTGCAACACATAAGCCCATCTCACCATTATCATGTCTAATAGATGTCCATTGAAGGTCCTCACTTGAGAAATGATTTCCTTGGTTGGGAATATCTTGCACATGTAGTTCAATGAGTGATTTCCATTTATTTAATTTCTAACAATTTTAAATAAAATTAAGATGATCAATAGTCTTGTGCATTGTTTAAAAATGCATGACCAACTTTACTAATTCTATATTCATTCCATGAACTAAATGCACACTTGTTTGAGTGTGGGAAAATCTAAAATTTGCAATATTTTTTAATACAACCTAGATACTGTATGCACCCAAAAATGGTCGCCTAGACTTTGGGCCCCATTTATTTGATTTATCAACCCTGAATCATTTTGATCAATAATCAATATTTTCAACAATATCAATTTCTTGATCAAATCTTAATTTCGATCATATATTGGATTTTTATCCTATGGGCTAATCATTTATCTTAAGTCTTTATTTGATTAAAAGGAATATTTCCTCCCCTTTTAATTAAATAAAAAGCCCCCACTTTCCTCTTATCCTAAGTTGCACAAATAAAGCATTATTCCTATTTTACAAAAAGGAAAAGAGCACTTTTTGTCTCACATGAGGCTCAAAAGTCAACACTTCACTCTCATTGGAGGATACTTGTGCACATGGATTGCTCCTCTTTCAAGCTCCACCGCCGATTAAGACTTTTTGCCTCTTAATCTCAATGGTCCATTTCTTTGCATTTCTTATAAAAGGAGAGCTCTCTCCTCCATTTGCATACCATGTTTTTATGCTAATGTTATGCTGCAGGTTTTAGGTGCATTTGGAGCTTTTGAGGATATTGAAGACTTGTTGCTTTCATCATTTAGTTGCATATTTGCTTTCTTAGTTGCATGATAATGGCATTCTTAGTATAGATTTCTTTTTATGCAATAGAATAAGCTCACATAGTCTAAATAGGAGGCATTGTAATCCATTGCTATTTCCTTTCATAGATTAGTTGCATTGTACTTTCCTTTCATAGCTTAGATTGCATTCTCATTGTAGTTGCATTGCATTGCATTTTCATAGTGATTCTTGAGGATATTGGCACTCTTTCCCTTGTCCTCACTTGAATCTCTCATTGTGTGGTTGACTAGCAAGGTCACAAGCTTGTAGCTCTAGCTGAGAGCAAACATATCATAGTCCCTTACAACTCCATGCATAGAGAGCTATGAGCCGCTTTGTGAGGCCTCATTCTTGAGCAACCTTGCATGTAATGGTTCATAGAAGTGCACCTTTTTTAGTGTGTACATTTCTGGTGCCCACCGTGGGGCAGAGTAGATAGGCTTTGTCCTTTGTTTCATTTGTATTTTCGTCATTTTTCGGATTATTTTTAAAAAATTTTGCAGTTCTAATTTTTTGTCTCAGAGTATCGCGCGATACTTCTCAGAAATATCACGCGATATACCTTTGTATAGTGGTGTGACACTTCGCGTGAAAGAAGAATCGCCCGCCAATACTGAGGTATATCACCTGGCATCGTGCGAAGTATCGCCTGCCCATAGTGCAGAGTATCACCCAGACTGAAGTATATCGCACGACTATAGGAAACTGTGTCGCGCGATACTGGTGAAGTCTGAGGTATATCGCCTGATCTGGCAGAGACTTGCATTTCCAGTTTTATCATCCGAATTTGATCATTTTAGTTTGCTGGTTTATTTTACTGTATTTAGATAGGTCTAACCTGCATCTTTTAGCTTGAATCTATCAGTTTATTGCATATTTACATTTGGATTTTGATTTTGCTAACCTTGTTGGTCTAACAAGTTGTGTTTGTATGTGCTCTCATTGCTTGAAAATTGCTAAAAACGCATATCAAAGAGGGCTACTAACAGTTTTTGCAGGGCTGCCCAAGCATAAAAACAAAAAAAAAAAATCTTGCTTGTTTATTTGCTTTCCTTTTAAGTGTGGCAAAAACTAGTTGTTTCATTTATTAGGCACTTAAGATCTTGTTGTAGGAATTCTTGGGTGGTAGGAGAAGTATGCTGTTCACCATTTTGGTGAACCAGAAAATCTTGACCCATCTTTGAATTTTAAAAACAAGAGGGTAAATGAACTTTGTTTGGTGTGTTTGGGAGAGATTCTTGAGATAGGGGAGTATGCTCTTCACCCTTGTGGTGAACCAAAAACCTTGAACCTCAAGAGTTGATCCACTTTTTGTTTAGTTTAGGAATCCTTTAGTGGGCCTGCTCTTGAGAAATCAAGAGGAACGACTCAAGTGGGGACAACCTTGTCATCATTTTCCTTGGTGGCAAGTGATTCCAACTCACTATAATCTCAAGGCTATCAAGGACACCAAAAACCTTGGTAGACATAACACTTATCTTCGTTTGATGTGAGTAGCTCATGGGATTGCGACCATGGGGAAAACATTGAACAAGAATGCTTAAGGTACTCTTGAGGCCGCAAGGTCCTAGTCCTTTATGAGGAGCAAGAGGGGTGTTGTGAACGGAAATCCTTATTAAGAACCATTAGATAGAAGCCACCTTGTTTAGCCGCTTATCTTCTTAGTGCAAGGATTGATCCAAGTGGTTTACCCAGATCACCTTAAGATACTCACCATATGTGTCCCTTTGGTTGTGTCATTTGACATTCCCACGACAAAGCCAACATCTCTTGTGGGTAACCACTTGGTGTGAGGCGAGGGGGCATCAAGTTGTGGGCTAAGTTGGTAAGTATTGAGCCTTGACTTTTTAGGATAGATTTGCTTGAATTGTCTTCGGTTGTGTGATACCAGTGCAAACGTTCTTACATACAAACAATCGGTAGCATTCATAGGGTGCTTTTTCAATTCTGATATCACAAGTGTTTGTCTTGGCAAGGTTGCTTTTGCCCTTGTTTCAAGTGTTTGAGACATGTTTGATCCCTCACTGTTTGCAAACCTGCCAAAATTCTGCTAATATTGTGACTGAAATCGAAAACATCAACCCTCAGACTAAAATTTTTGACCAAGCAGACCCAAAAATACAAATTTTACACAATTCTGGTCAAGAGTTGAACAATTCTGCAATAGTATCGCACTCTGTAAAGTGAAATATCGTGCGATACTTCGCGCTTGCTAAAAATATCGCCCGCTTTGAAGAGAAATATCGCGCGATAGTTCACCCTTGACGGACTATCGCCCGACCTGCCTGGAGTATATCGCCCGCCAGTACTGAGGTATATCACCTGGCATTGTGCAAAGTATCACGCGGTTATAGGTATATCACCCCAGTAGCCTGGAGTATATCGCCTGGTTAATTTCTGCCGTGCTTACAATCTGGTCAGTTTTAGTTGCTGTTAATCAGGTTAGGTCTTAGAGTAGGCTTCTTGCCCTGACGTTTGAGACCTGTCTTGACTCTAAATTTCTAATTTTAGTCCTCCAGAATAACATCATTTGATTTACGAAGTCACTTTGGAATAATTGTCAAGTTAGAAGGTCATTCTTGGTGCCAATGTTCATCTCTAAGATTGTTAGCTACATTCTTGGAAAATTTTAGTACTCTTATTGTCCAAATCGCTTTCATTTAAATCTCAATTTCAATTATATTTTGGCCTAGTCCAACCTCCTGATTCAAAAGTGCAAGGGTAGTCACCCTTTGATTTGAAGCACCTTTTTGACAGTGTTGGTAAAGCCCTTTTTTTTTTCTTCTCATTTCTCTTTGGACAATAGAGGACTTTGATTATCCTAGTTTGGCGTTGACACTTTGAGAGGTCACCTTATCATTAAGAGTATCTTTCTTTCATGTCAGTTACGACAAGGTACCAAGTCAATCAAGAGAAGCGACCCCCTATTGCCTTTAGCCAGTTACCACCCGTCAAGACTTGTCGACAACATAAGGGAAAAGGACCCCTTTTTGATCAATCTCCTAAGAGTGAATCTGAGGTTTGTTTTAATCCGGGAGCTAATCCTAGTGAAGTGAGCACCTCTTTTGTACCATTTTCATCAAGTATGGACATGAGTTACACTTTCACCCGACAACAAAGAGAAGCCATGAATCAAACTCTTGAGGACATCTTCCAACGACACAGAAGAGAGAATGGTGGTTCTTCTCATGCTAGTCCACCCAGGTCACCTCCCATCAACGCGAGGTATTTTGATGCTCACCAATGAGCTGAGAGACATCATAAGCAAGCTCACTCAGATTCAGGGTCACAACACGAAGACCAGAACAACGAATCTAGTGATCACCACATAAATGCAGCTAATGCTATAAGGCATTCGAGACAATCCTCCCCACTTAAAGACACCTCTCGATATGCAAATACAAGATTGAGAAGCATTGAGAGGGAGAAGCAAGCCTATTTAGATGAACAGGCTGCTAAAAAGGAAAAATTCAGACAACTAGAAGAAGAGGAACATGCATTGTTGGATATCCAAAAAAGAGTCGCCCAAGAAGAAGAAGATAGACTCTACGCACAACAACTCCAAAGCCGATTTAATGGGAGGGGAACCAATAGTGGGACCAACTCACCCCCATCTACCCCTTCGCCAAGTCCTAGAAGAAGATCAAGGACACCCTCACGATCCCCAAGCCCTAGAGGAAGAAGGGTTTCAAGATATGACCATCATAGGAGACAGTCATCTCATAGACATTCAAAGCAACCCTCCCAACGAGCACATCATGGCTCACAACATGGAGGAAGTTATGCTAAATTTGATCATATGGATTTCATGACTATGCAACAAGAACCATCCTTCCAAGCATATGTGGAGCAATATGTGGAACAAAACAAAGATCAATTCTTGGAAAGTCTTATTAACAAAGGCGCTAAAGTTGCATATAATTTTGATGTTCACCAAAAGATCAAGAAACAGAACCCTTCCACTGATGAGGTGATCTTACAAATGCAAAAGGATATAGACAGGATGAAGGCTCCCAAGAGCACGTTTCATTTGGACTCCATATGTCCTAACCCCATTGACAAAAGTGTGGTGATGGTAGAATTCCCTAAGAAAGTTGAGTTCCCAACATATGACAAATATGATGGCACTGGTGACCCTCACGACCATGTTCGACAGTTCTACATAATGAGCTTTTCCTTTCACCATGAAGACTCCTACTTGATGAGATTATTCCCAAGGAGTTTAAAAGGTCAAGCCATGGAGTGGTTCACCAACCTTTCCCCTCTAGTAAAGACATTTAAAGAACTTGTCCAAAGGTTTGTTCAGCATTTTGCTTACAACTTATCAAGGTCGGTCACAATGCTTGATTTGTGCAAACTCAAGCAAAATCAAGGGGAATCTTTCGTCACTTTTTTACAACGATGGAGGCGATTGTGTTCAAAATACCCAAGGATAATTCCTGAGGAGGAGAGAATTGATATCATTGTGAGCAATCTAATACCAGAACTAAGATATGAAGTCAAGAAAATCCCGTTTAATTCCTTTGATACTATGGTAGAGGTGGCATGTCACATTGAGGATGTCCTAAAAGAACAAGGAATTTTGGCTAAACCAACAAATAACAACAATAGCCAAAATAACAATACTAATAGTAACAAGGACAAAAAGAACTCCTATTGGAACAAAAACAAGCAAGTGGTCAACGATGGAGTTGTTGACTCATCTCAGCCCAAAAATGAAGGAGTTCTTAACCTCTCTCATGCAGTTCAAGCTATGAAGCTGCAAACGTCTTCAACACAACAAGATAAACCTAAGTATCAAAGGAGATCTAAAACGGAGAAGAGACAATTTACTAAATTGGGAGAATCTTATGCAGATGTTTTTAAGACATTAGTTGCTCATAATTTGGCACACCCACAGGATCCTACAAAACATCGTATACCGGATCCTTTACCTCATTGGTGGGATGCGAAGGCTTTTTGCGTTTTCCATAATGGGATTGGACATGACATAGAAAATTGTTTTAAACTCAAGCATCTTGTCCAAGACCTTATTGAAAAAGGACAATTACAAGTTGATGGGTTAACCACTAATGCGGATCATAAAGCCTTTAAAGAGCCCTTTCCTAAATATGAGAAAGGAGAGAATTCTAAGAATGGCAAGGCGGCTATCAACTACACCTACACAAATGCGGAGAACGTTATTAACATGCTTGAAGTTGTGGATGATAGTGTCAACATGGTGAGAGGGAAAGATCCCTATGGACATAATGTAGACTCAACTCCTATGACTGATGAAAGACCCGCTATGGTGATAAGAGGTCCTCATTCACAAAGAATGCCCCAGTCCCTCAATGCTGTCAGTAGGGGTCAGGCTCAAACTCCCATTATTATCAGAGGTCCTAGCACTAGCAAGTCTAAGCAGCCCATGTCCAAGGGTGTTCCTCCTAAATCTGCCATTGGTCCTGATTCCAATTATAATCTTATTGACCAATTACAACGTACACCCGCGCAGATATCCATTTTTGAGCTTTTAGAATTGTCCCCTAAACATAAGCGTGTCCTTGAAGACGCTTTGCGAGCAGCCAGTGTCCCTAACAACTTAGATATTGATCAATTCCAGAATATGGTCAACCATTTGGCTAGCCCTCATTACCTCACCTTCTCAGAAGAAGACGACAAATCCATCAGTCACCCACATAACTTGGCCTTACACATCGAAGTCATGATTCATAAAACTCGTGTCAGGCGTGTACTGATAGATGGGGGTGTGGGGCTCAATATTTGTACCATGAGTTTGTTGCTGGCTCTAGGATATTCTGAGAACGTCATTGACACAAGGAAAAAGATCACGATCAAAGCATATGATGAAGCAGAAAGAAGTTCTAAGGGATTGGCCGTTTTGCCTATTCGTATTGGTCCAATAGAAAAGGATATCTTATTTCAAATTGTTGATGTTGGACCTTTAGCCTACAACATTTTGCTAGGTAGGCCATGGATTCACGAAATGCAAGCAATCCCATCAATGTATCACCAGTGTGTTAAGTTTCCCCATAACGGTGTAGAAATTTGCATCCTTGGAGATAGTGCTTTTTTAGTTAATAACATTTTTGCTGGATCACATGTACCTTTGAATAGGGAAGCTGACAGCCCTAGTAATTCACTTGCACAATGCAAGCAGAGGTTTAAGACCATAGATCTTGGGATGGGAGATTATAAAATTGATTCTTTTACAAACATGCCAATCTCTCCTAGATCTTATGGGAGACCATCACCAAATATGAAACCTTCATCATTAGCAATGACATTATTTGGAAAATTTGTTGAGTCTTCGGTTCCCATTCAAGAAGAGAAAGAAGAAGTTGTCGTAAGAGACTGGATCTATCACGAGGGAAAATACAAACACAACGTGAATTTTGCTCCTTCACCTGAAGCTTATGGGAGAGGGTATACACTGGTTAAAAATATGGGATATCCAGGATATGGTCCCCTTAGCCATAGGCTAGATGCTAAAGCTGAGCCTCTTGATCATGCTCTTTTTGGACAAAAGAATAAGTCCACGGTTGGCTTAGGTTTTGAGAATAAGAAGAAGAAAGGTGTCCCTGTCCCAGCTGCAACGAACAGTGACAGTGACTCAGATTATATGCTTGATCTTTCTAATCAACAAGATGTGTCTGATGATTGGGTGCCCTCAACAAATCTCCTTTGGGGAGATTCCATAGATTTGATACTTGACAGTCCTACTATCCCGGCTGCGACGGATAGTGACTATATGGCTACTAGATCGATAAAAGAAAGTGTTACTATCCTAGCTGCGACGGATAGTACCAATGCTAGCACTAGAGAGGGGGAGACCCTTCCTAACCTTGAGGCTTCTACATCATGAGGCCCAAATGATGACTCAGACACAGACTCCCATGAATATGAATGGGACTCACTTTCAGATGCAACAGTTGATCTGGACGTAGATATTGTCCATGCTTATAGTACCCAACCCGTTGCGGCTAACGAGCTTAGTGTAGGACTAGAGGATTGCACTCCTCAAATTGCCTTAGTGGACGACGCTTTGTTTGGTAGGATGAGTCCTAATTCGGGTATCTTAGGAGAAGACTTGATGAACTCCGATTATATGGTCACCAGAGATGACACCTTTCGCATAAACAACATTGAACCAGTCATTGACCTACCCCTTGTTCACTTTGACCTAATTGACTGGTCTCAGTGCCATCAAGAGCCTATATTACTCACTTTTCAGAATGATTACGAAATTGCCTGCTATCTGAATGCTCTTGAACATGTGGCTTCTTCCACCAGTGAACCAACAACCAGCATGACAGAGCCTGATATTAAGTACCTCAATCTAAAAATAAAAGAGAAAGAAAAAAAGAAAAAAAGGTCTGATGATGAAAACCACTTTGTGGCGGTATCAGAACCAAAAATAGTAAAAAGAAATGATGCATCCGAGGGTGAAAACCTCTTTGAGGCGCCTAAGGATGGGGTACTTAATAACTTGTCGAGTTATTTCTAGGATAGATCATTAGTATTGATTGAGCCAACAAAGCCAGTCAATTTGAACACAGAAGAAACTCCTCAGATTGTCCATCTTGCTCAGTCTTTATCAGAAGAAGAGACCAAGGCATATGTACAGTTTTTACAAAAGAAGAAAATTAATTTTGCATGGACCTATTCAGACATGCCAGGGCTTGACACAAATCTTATAATGCATCACTTATCCATAGCTCCAGGCGTCAAACCAATGAAACAGAGACTCAGAAAAATGCATCCCCATGTAGCTCTCCTTGTCAAAGGGGAATTAGAAATTTTTTTGAGAGCTGGATTCATTAGAGCCATTGATTATGTAGAATGGATCTCAAACATAGTACCAGTTTCCAAACATGATGGGTCCATTCGTGTATGCATAGATTTTAGAGATTTAAACAAAGCATGCTCAAAGGATGATTTTCCACTTCCAAACATTGACATGATAGTGGACATGACAGTAGGCTATGAAATATACTCTCTAATGGATGGTTTCTCAGGGTATAATCAAATCAAAATAGCTCTCGAAGACCAAGAGAAAATAGCGTTCACATGTGCATGGGGAACCTATTGCTGGAACGTCATGCCATTTGGATTAAAGAATGCAGGAGCAACCTACCAAAGAGCTATGACCACTATCTTTCATGATATGATGCACAAAAACATGGAAGATTATGTGGATGATACCCTGGCAAAATCAAGACAACGGGACACACACCTCGATGATCTGGAAGTAATTCTAGATCGCATGGAACAGTTTCAACTTAGATTGAATCCAAAGAAGTGTGCATTTGGTGTTACCTCATGCAAACTTTTAGGATTCATAATATCAGCAAAAGGTATCGAGGTTGACCCCGAAAAGGTCCAAGCAATTCTAGATATGCCACCTCCTCAAAATATCAGCCAAATGAGAAGTCTTCAGGGACGTCTTCAATCGATTAGGAGGTTTATTTCTCAGCTTGCAGATAGGGTGCAACCCTTTAACAAGACATTACATAAGGGCGCTTCTTGTGTTTGGAACGAGGATTGTCAAAAGAGCCTAGATCAGATCAAACAATACTTGGCTAATCCTTCGATCCTAATGCCTCCTATTCTAGGGAAACCATTGATCCTATATATTTCAGCTACAGACACTTCCCTGGGGGCATTGTTGGCTCAATCAGATGATATTGGGAAAGAACGGGCCATATACTATATCAGCCGTACTCTAGTCTCTTATGAGATCAATTACAATAATATTGAGAAGTCTTGTCTTGCAGTGGTGTTTGCTTCTCAAAAGTTGCGTCACTACATGCTTGCTCATACCATACATTTGGTTGCCAAAATTGATCCTCTTAAATACTTGCTTAGTAAGACTGCCCTCACGGGTAGACTTGCTAAATGGATGATGGTCCTAACTGAATTTGACATAGAGTACGTTGAAAGGAAGGCCATAAAAGGGCAAGCTATTGCTGACCAATTAGCTGATTTCCCAATTCAGGATAGTATGCCAGTCCAAGTGGAATTCCCAGATGAACACATCTTGTATACAACTACTCGCACTTGGACAATGTTCTTTAATGGTTCCCGCATGCAAAATGGATCAGGTGCTGGAGTATTATTTGTTTCTCCACATGGGTACAATATTCCAAAGTCTTACAAACTTTTATTCCCATGTACGAATAATACTGCAGAATATGAAGCTTTAACCAATGGCTTGAGAATGGCTATAGAATGGAACACCATAGAGTTACATGTCTTCGGGGATTCCCAGTTAATCATCAACCAAGTCAATGATGAGTATCAAACCAAGGATGATAAATTGATACCCTACAAAAAGATGGTTGATTCTTTGAGACGCTATTTCACCTTTGTGACGTTTCAACAGATCCCTAGGACAGAGAACAAAGCTGCAGATGCCATGGCCACATTAGCTTCCCTTCTTCAGTTGGAGACACATGAATCCAGATTTGAATTCCTGGTGGAAGAGCTACACTATCCCATCTTTGACTCATCTGAAAGCCATGTCATTTGTACCATTGTCACCCATGAGTCTTCCCGATATGGTGCTATCTATTCATATCTTCGTGATGACATCATCCCTGACACATTCAACCACTCTGAATGTCGAAACCTCATCTGTAACACCTCTCGCCACACCCTCATCTCTGGTGATTTATATAGGAGGGGTTTAGATGGGACACTCCTTAGGTGCTTGGAAAAGGAGGAATCCAATCAAGGGTTAGTTGACATCCACGAGGGCATTTGTGGTGGACATTCTAATGGTCTTGCCATGGCCCGAAGTTTTCTTAGGGCAGGATATTATTGGCCCACAATGCAGATAGACGCAGTCGCCTTTGCTAAGTCATGTGAAAAATGTCAGAACATGGAAACCTGATTCATGCTCCAGGTAGGGAGCTGATCCCTTCTGTTTCTCATTGGCCATTTCAGTGTTGGGCCTTTGATCTAGTTGGGCAAATTCATCCCAACTCATCAGGTGGACATAAGTTCATTATTACTGCCACTGACTACTTCACAAAATGGGTGGAAGCTGTGCCGCTTTCTATTGCTTCAAGGAAGACTATCTCCTTGTTCATCTTGAATCATATTATTTGCCGATTTGGAGTGCCTTCTGAGATTATCACTGATAACGGAGGTCAATTCAAGAATAAGGACCTAAAGCATCTATGCAAAAAGTTTAAAATCAAGCAACATTGGTCCTCCATCTATTTTCCACAGGGAAACGGACAGGCAAAAGCTTCTAACAAAACCATTCTTAAAATTCTTCATAGGACAGTGCACAAGAATGGTAGGGATTGGCACTTGCAAATCAATCCAGCACTATGGGCTTACAGAACAAGCATTCGCACACCTACAGGAGCCACTCCTTTTTCTCTCACTTATGGCACTGAAGCGGTATTGCCTTTAGAAGTCAAGATACCATCACTTAGAGTCTCACTCAAAGGTTTGATTACATATGAGGATTACCACGCCATGAGGTTACAGGAACTAGAACTTCTAGATGAGAAGCGTAAAGCTTCCTTTGATCATATGAGAGTGTATCAGAAGCGTATGTCCAAGGCATTCAACAAGAAGGTTCGCCCTAGAGAATTTCAAATAGGTGATCTTGTTTTGCGAGAGAATCCTAAGAACCAACAGAACAGAGAGCAAAAGGGAAAGTTTGAACCTAACTGGCTTGGACCATATGTCATCACAGCTGCTTTTGGTACTGGTGCGTATTTACTGTCAGATCCCGATGGAGAACAACTCCCTGATCCCATCAACATTGTGCACCTCAAGAAGTTCTATCCTTGATGCCTGTTCTGTCTAGGGGCATCCTTTGTACATATTTTATGATCCTGAAAAAATGCCAAAAAAATTGATATATGATGTTGAAAAAATCCTAAAAAGAATAAAAAGTCCTGAAAAAATATTAAAAAAAATAAAAAAATTCAAAAATCCAAAAAAGAAAAAAAGAAAAAGATTCCAAGTCGTGAAAACCTGGAAACAGGCGCTATTTGAGGCCTTCGCACTCCTATTTGTTAGCATGCGTCCTCAACACTGAGCCTTTCCCTCATGCCTTGACCTTATTTGGCTTAGTCTCGAATTGGTCTTTGTCTTTGTCTAGGGGGCATAACTGTTAGCATTGGTCTTTTAGGTGCGTTTGTCTCTTGGGGCATTTCACAACAGGTGTTTTTCAACACCACCCCAAACAATGTTTTTCAACACTACCCTTGCGTCGAGTGTTTCTTAACACTTATTAGGTGTCTTACCCAACAATCTTGTATGATGCGATATTTCTCACTAAGCAGATATGATACTCAGAGTTTGTTTCTATGACCAACACACACGCACTTAAACAATCAACTCGCTGACGATATGATGACTTTATTTTTCTTTGTGTGCTGTCTATGAGGATTTCTTTGATGAGTGGTCTCTCCCTGAGAAGTTTTCGATGATGCATAGCTAGAAGACTGAGGGAATGAGACCATGTTTTCTTTCTTTATCTGCTTGTGGGTATATTTTGTTGATCCTAACTGTCATGAGCATTTATGCTGGTCTTACTTGACCCTATGGATTGACAAGGTATTATCCTTGACTGTTTTGCGAGTGCATGCTTTTAGCTATCCTGACTTTCATATGTCTTGATACAAGCATAATCTCACCATATCAAACTTAGGTAATCTCACTGCACTAGTCATCTTGACCTATATGTCTTTTGATGCCTAGGTGGGATTTCCACATTTCTATCTGATAAAGATCATATTCATATCCACATAGTTATGCTAGTGTGCATTGTATGATCTTGCGACGCTACCAATAACGCTCAATGATGATAATTAGATGTCTATAAGCATTGTGACCTTGCAAGTCAACCACTTTCATAGTAGCTTGCATTTCTAGGGTCATGATAGTCTAGTTTTGCATTTCTTACATATGGAGAGAGCTCTCCTTTTTCATCTTACGTGGACCTGTCAGTCGACTGTGCTCACCTTTTCTTCTTCTCGATCATGTCTTTCACTCCTTGTCCTTTTCATCTCGAACCTGTCCCTGTTCATCACAAGGGGTTAATCATATCATCATATCTATATCAAAACTGTCATTTTCAAGAAACATGAGTCTATATCATACACATGAGAATTAAACATACATCTATGAGAGAGAACATACATAAGCATATACATAAGCATTTTTGAGCAAAATGACAAGACAATATACATAAACTGATACATCCATCACAAGAGAGACATAAACACATGATACAATCAAACATCTAGTAATCTCATATATACATCAATGTCATATACAAATGGGATCCCATAATCTGGATCAATGTCTCATCTATCAACCTAAGACCTAACCCTAAGACTCGCTACCACCCTCGTGAGGAGCTCGTGGTGGTGGAGGAGGCATGGCTCTCCTATCGAGTACCGCATCTGATACCCCTGCCCTCTGAGAGTATGATGGTGCTCTCTAGAACGGCATGCAAGTAGAGTCCGTGATAATAGGCTGCTCTCGCTGACTCCCATCGGAGCTCTAGTGCATCTGCCTGTGCCATCGCCTCACGGCGTGCTATCTCTGCCCTAAGATCGGCTATCTGCTGATCTCACTCCGCTCTCAGATCCAGTAGATGTTGATCTCGCACTGCTATAGTAATCCGGAGCTGCTGTATCTCTACCTCCTGAGCATGTATCTGGGATCTCAGACCATCTCCACCCACAGGCTGATCCTGCTGTGCCTCTGCCTACCGGCGAGCTGGTCTCGCCTCATCCTCAAGTGTTGCCGATCTCTGTCCCCGTGACCATTTTCGACCACTTGATCTCGATCCCTCTCCTCTCTCCATCCTCCTCCCCCTCCCCCTCCCGCCATCTCCTTCGTCCCCTCCGTCCCCTCTGTCTCCCCCGTCATCTCCTCCGTCTCCTCCTTGTGCTGGTACCTATGCATCTGGTACTGTAAACCAAGGGAATGGCACCCTTCGCCGCTCTGCTCTGTAGGCTGCATCGGCCCCTGCATCTACCACATCTGAGAAATACTCCCAGGGCTCGCTCTTGATACCCGTTGTCTCTGCGATAGCCTGCTGATAATCCAACATGGGTAGCCACCCATGACCCTCCTCGTCCCTGGCCCTGGCATATGTAGTAGTCTCTGTCGAGACTCGCTGCTACCTCCCAAACTGTTGCCATACCCGAGTGATGCAGAATCTCTCGACTATCTCTACATATCGACCTACCAGTGGCCGAGTGCACATCATGTAGCTCAGCTCATCGGCCGCATCTCCCCAGACCTCCACCTCCCTGTATGGCCTCCATGTGAACGAGGCTATCTCATCCAAAATCCTCCTGTAGTATGTCACATCCCCAGTATGGGCATGTGATATGAACCTGAGGTACCTATAGATAAAGGGGTACCTCCTCTCCCTCGGTTGAACCCTGGGGCGCACCATAGCGATGTGCTCCCACGCCCACACCTGTGCCAGGATGGCACCGCATGCCCATGTTCGACCATCTTTGTAGACGATCTCATGTAACTCGTGGTACATCTCTACCAATATGGCAGGACCCCATGCCATCCAACGAGGCCTGCCTACCAAATCAACCAGTAACTGAGCCCATCTGAGCGGGAATCCCTTCTGACTGCGATCAGTCATCAGGATCTGTGAGATAATGGAGGCCACAATACATGGCACTGGGTAGTCTCTGCCAAAATCATCTATCAACCTCTCCCAGCTGATATGCCTATCCAGAATAGTGACATCCTGGAACATCTCCTGAACCAGTCAGCGCCCCTCAGTGGTATCCTGATCATAGTACACCTGTGCCAACAAACAAATCATGTCAGTTTTCATCATATGGAAATATTACATTTATGATTATATCTCAAAACATGATTATACTCACCGGCTCGCCATGACATGGCACTCGTAAGATCCTGTAGACGTCCTCTAAAGTGATCGATGCCTCTCCAGTAGGCAGGTAGAAGGTGTTGTGCTTGCTATGCCATCTCTCGACAAGCGTAGTCAACAACCCATGGTCAGCTCTGATGTACAGATATCTCAATAAATATCTGAATCCCATGGCCCGAACATCAGCATTGCCCGAATCGTCTAGATCTCGGACACATCTCAATCCCGTCACCTTCGGCGCTCTGATGATCAGCGCCGGAAAGACCTCCTGCAAGCCAAAACCAAGCCATTTGTTAGCACATATCATGATGGATGTCTAAAAACTCAGTATAAAACATCTCTAAAACGTAACATTGTCTAGACCCATGTCATTTTTACTCAAAAATGCATTAAATATCAAATTTTTAAACTGGACGATATTCTTTTTTGGAGAAGTATCGCGCGATACTTCTCCCTATAGCGGGGCGATATACCTTATGCCGCATGATACTTTGCCCGGTATCGTGCGATCTTTCACCCAGTATCGTGCGATACTAGTGTCTTAGGTCGCGCGATACTTTGGGGACCTGCGAAGTATCGCGCGACATTTCTCCCCAAAGGGCGCGATACTTCTAAAGTATCGCGCAATATTTCGCCCAACAAATTTTTTTGAAATTTTAAAATTTGAAAAACGTGCTAAAAAAGCTATTAAATGCGAAAAATGACTCAAAAAGCTCAAGTTTTTCGAAAACATACCGGGGCAGGATAGTGTGGTGGCCGGTTGTGCAATCGGGCGCACTCAAATCGATGCCTGTGGATGGGAACTCCTACTTGCTGGGCCATTTTCTCTCTCTAAAGCTCTGAAAATTCTCAAATCACTAAAAGACAAATGATTTTTGAAAATGACATTTTGACCCCTTTTATAGCCTTTTGACTTTTTGACCTCATTTTCAAAACACCTCAGAATTGAGCGAAAATTGCACCCCTAGCTAATTTTGACGTCCTGGATCCATTTTCGGACTTGAAATCAAAATCTGAGGTCATCTTGATAGTCAAAATCGCGTTTCAAAAATCTTCCCTTCTTCTGTGCAGTTGACTGATCTTTTGAGGCCTATTCCTTCGATCTTTGTTGGGGCATTGTCATTTCTTCATTTCCATGTCTTCTAAACTTCTAGTCTTTCATTCATATTCATTTCATTCCCTCCTTTCTCACATTTGACTGCATCTTTTCAGTCAGGCTGGGGCATGTTTCATTGCCTAATGGTTAACCTATTGACCCTTACCTTCGATTATGATTTCATTCTGATTTGATCAAATCCTTATCAATTCGCTGTTCTCCTCTCTACCTAATTTCAATTTCGATTCCGAGGGGGCAGTACCTATGGGATTCTCATCCCCAATTACTTGATTCTCTTGATTCAGACATCTTTTGTGAGCTGTCGCTCAAAATTGAGATTCTTATCTCTTACTTTGAATGTGATCTTGAATCGACCTCATGTTCAAAGACCTTTGTTTATGCTTTGTCCGGATATGATCCCGAATCGACCTCATATTTGAGTTATTTTGTGATCCCAGATCGATCTCACATTTCAATTCTTCTTTGACTGCATGTGTTCCCAAATCGATCACACATTAGTCAAAGAGGGGCAAATGTATGCACCCAAAAATGGTCGCCTAGACTTTGGGCCCCATTTATTTGATTTATCAACCCTGAATCATTTTGATCAATAATCAATATTTTCAACAATATCAATTTCTTGATCAAATCTTAATTTCGATCATATATTGGATTTTTATCCTATGGGCTAATCATTTATCCTAAGTCTTTATTTGATTAAAAGGAATATTTCCTCCCCTTTTAATTAAATAAAAAGCCCCCACTTTCCTCTTATCCTAAGTTGCACAAATAAAGCATTATTCCTATTTTACAAAAAGGAAAAAAGCACTTTTTGTCTCAAATGAGGCTCAAAAGTCAACACTTCACTCTCATTGGAGGATACTTGTGCACATGGATTGCTCCTCTTTCAAGCTCCACCGCCGATTAAGACTTTTTGCCTCTTAATCTCAATGGTCCATTTCTTTGCATTTCTTATAAAAGGAGAGCTCTCTCTTCCATTTGCATACCATGTTTTTATGCTAATGTTATGCTGCAGGTTTTAGGTGCATTTGGAGCTTTTGAGGATATTGAAGACTTGTTGCTTTCATCATTTAGTTGCATATTTGCTTTCTTAGTTGCATGATAATGGCATTCTTAGTATAGATTTCCTTTTATGCAATAGAATAAGCTCACATAGTCTAAATAGGAGGCATTGTAATCCATTGCTATTTCCTTTCATAGATTAGTTGCATTGTACTTTCCTTTCATAGCTTAGATTGCATTCTCATTGTAGTTGCATTGCATTGCATTTTCATAATGATTCTTGAGGATATTGACACTCTTGCCCTTGTCCTCACTTGAATCTCTCATTGTGTGGTTGACTAGCAAGGTCACAAGCTTGTAGCTCTAGCTGAGAGCAAACACATCATAGTCCCTTGCAACTCCATGCATAGAGAGCTATGAGCCGCTTTGTGAGGCCTCATTCTTGAGCAACCTTGCATGTAATGGTTCATAGAAGTGCACCTTTTTAGTGTGTACAGATACAGCTTTTGTTCTACATACTTGATAAAACATAACTCAATTAGGAGTGAGTTTATCAAGAGGAGAAATAATTTATATTAGTAATTTTTTAATATAAAAAAAAGTAGATAAGAAGGTTGGATTTAACAAATGAAAGATGGGAAAACATAAGTGTTAAATAAAAATATAACAAGGAAAATAAGATCTAACTTTTTTATTCTTCAAAGAATTAAAATAGCCTATGAAATATGAATACAAAACATTCGTTACCTATTCTAAAAAGAGCTAAGAAATAAAAATAGTGAAATGAAAATTCTTTAAAGGAAAGGAAACTCAAAAAAAATAAATATATGCACCTATAAATTGTTGGATCTTAGACAAGAAATAGGTTGTAAATAACTAAAAAGGGGGAGGAACAAGAGGTTGTGACCATTTTTATTTTTCTCTATTAACCACTTTTAATCCTATAAATTTAACTCTTTTGAAAATAAAATTAATTACATCTTTAAAAGAAATAGGTTAGAAATAAATGTAAATAAGGGAAGGGACAAGAAGTTGTGGAGACTTTTATTTTACTCTACTAATTACCATATTTTATCTTATTTATGATGTTATATATATGTAAAGAAATATGGGGAAGGGGAGGGACATGGGGACAAGGGTGCATGGTGTGAGGTCTGGTGACTACAAGGTAGATTATATGAATAATTCTTGACAAAATATGGCATTAAGTGATAGAAAAATAATTATTTAAAATTAATTAAAATTTTATCGCATCACATTCAAATAGATATCATTTTTTCAAAAAATTGAGATAAATCATCAATTATGGAGATATCTAGCAAGGATAACAAATAACAAAAGTAATTAGAAAAAAAAAGATGAAACAAGATGTTAGAAAGAACATTGAGTTTGAAAAAGGATGCAAATAATACAATAATTAGCACCTAGATTAAGGTAAAAGGACATGACAAGGTGGCTAAATGAAACTTGAAACATTATGGGAACTGAAACTAAAATGAGTACAAACTATAGATTATAAATTACATACCGTATGTAATTTTTTTATTTTGTGAATTACATGCAAGTGTAGACTAAATATGAAAAAAATGACAATCTTTGAATGTGACACATGATTACTACATTAGGGGGTGTAAATGACCTATAAGGTGTAGATAACTTTTATCTCAATATCAATGAATTTTTTTGGTGAGCTTTTTCATTTTAAGACCTTGTTCCAACTTGCAATAAACCTATGAGTATTCTTAAATAAGAGATTCATATTTAAATCTAAGGATAATAAAAATTGGTTATGTTGTTTAACAGACTAAGTTTCAACCTATCTTCTATTGAATATATTTTAGCTTTTCCACAAAATCACTAATATGATATTGAAAAGTGTTTATAGACCTAGTAATGGTGTCCTACATATGAATGATGCTTGCCATGAATAGTTTAAATAAAATATCCCTAGGAGGTCAATCTAAGGCAAGATGGTGTTTGATTGTGATAAAGGACAAAGCGAGTTGTAAAGGTTGATAAAAAATGATAAATAAGGAAGACAATAAGCTTAATATTTAGAAATAAGGTTTCATTGACAAATATTTTCAAATTGGGCATGAAATAAAGGGTTTATATTAGCTCAAAATAATGGTAATATGGGGAATATGATCTAACAATTGCATTGGGAAAGGATCAAGGGTTCAAGGGAGACTCCTTAGCTTCTAATCTTCACTTATAAGCATGTTTCCATATTTCCTTAATAATATGCATATAATTTACCTTTTTAAAGATAAGCGAGGAAATTAGGTTTTTTAAAATAATGTTTAATTAATAAAATATTAGAAAAAAAGGCTTAAATGTGGATCTACACAATTTTCAAAACAAACGAGTAAAAAAAATACTTAGGTTTAGAGAAAATACAAGCAATAAATGTTTAGTTTGAAGAAGCACAAAATCAAGGGCTTTCTAAAGACATAGATGACCTTGCATATTATAGGTTGTATGCACTAGAAGTAGTTAGAGGTGTTTGGGTTAAGGAGTTTGCATTGCTAATCTATAATCACCAAGATGACTAGCAATAGGTATAAGTGGATGGTGCAGGAGCATCCAAGACCTCCAATGCAATAATGAGGTCTTACTTTTGAATTTGATTAGTTCAGTGTAGTTTTAGTCTAATAAGGTCATTTGAGACCAAATAAAGTCAATCCAGAATGTTTTGGAGTCATAATGCAAAATTGTCAAAATTATAAAAGTTGCATGTTGTCAAATGCAACAAATCTTGTCAAAGTGTCATTAGCATTAACAAAAGAAGTTATGGTTAGTTGGTAATTTGAAATGTGATTGTGATACGGGTTGCAAACACGAATTCCAAGGGTGGAGATGGGTTGGTTAAAGATGTGAATAAAGTTTGAATTAATATGAATACCATTTCTACATTTCTTTTCTGCAATATTGTTGCTCCATCACATGGCACAAATTGGTATAGACCTTACATTGGTTTTGTTTGATGGAGGGATGAAATAACTTTCATTTGCATTTGGTTCGATGCCCGTTCATCGAGTATTTTGAAAGTTATTGCAAATTTACCAAAACTCATTTGAATCTATACCTAGGGTTACCAGTTTTGGAAAAACAACATAACTTTTGGTAAAACTCACCTAAATCAGTACCTATGGTTACCCGTTTTGGAAAAACAACATAAATTTTGTTTCTAATGTTAGATCTTTATAAAAATCGGAGGAAACTTTTGTAGCTATTCTATCCACAATCTGACTCAAGCAATTGATCTCATTTGGTGTTGTGTGAAAGTTATGTATGACAAGATTTGTTGCATTTAACAGCTTGCAACTTTTACAATTTTCACAATTTTGCATTATGACTCTAAAAAAGGAGGACAAAAATATAATTAGAAGTTATAAGTTTGTGATTCCATCATTATACTAAGATAATACAAATGTATTTATTAAATTTTCAATTCAATTGAAAAATGTTAGATATTGAAGTCAAGTTTCCAAAAGTATAATACAAATGTATTTATTAGTACTTGTCAATAGGCTAGCAAGTACTATTGCATCACTTTTTGTATTTCTTCCATTAACTAGTGATTAAAACCAATTCTTTGCACCAATTATAATTTAGTATTTTCTTATTTTGTTAAAAATAACACACATTCTATAGTCTAAATGTAATTTTTTTAAGTTTATAATTTGTAAAAAATATTTTTTGATGATATGATTGGCTAATACATTTGAGGTCTTATAAGCCACTTTTTTAAGAATAAAAGAGCATGAATAGCTTTTTATTTATTATTTTTTAATTATTGAATATTTTAAAGTTTTTGAAAATTTTAATTGATTTTGTTTAATTTTTGTTACAATTTTTTTACTGAAAGTCTAATGTGTAATTTGTATCATTTTGTATTAAAATAATATTGACTATTTTTGTTATATTATAAAATATTGAATATTTTTTGAATTTATTTTAATATATAATATATAAATTTAAATTTAATAGAATAACATTATAATATTGCTAAAAAATAGTTATTTAGCCTAAATATTTAATATTAAAATTAATTATAAGTAGAACTATTTTATAATTTAAATTAATTACAATTTATATTTTATAATTATTTATAAAATTAAAAAATATTATTAAAACTATAATTATAATATTTTTATAATCATTTATAATTAAATAATTACTTTACATATAAATTAAAATTAAAATTAAACTTAGTTATAAATCATTATAATTAAAAATTCAATTTACATATAAATCAAAATTAGAATTAAATTTATTTATAAAACTAAAGGCAAGTACTTGGCCACTACATGGCACTTGTTAAATTTTCAATTCAATTGAAAAATGCTAGATATTGAAGTCAAGTTTCCAAAAGTCAATAGACAAAAAAAAATCCATTATTAATACTCAAATAAAACATAACCTATTTATTTTATAAAAGAAAAATTTTAAAAATTTAATAATATTCATATTATGCATAATTCATTACAATTCAGTTCATTTGATAACCATTTTACCCTACAATAACCAAAATGATAAGCAATGAATTTTTAAATTATCAAACATTCATTTGATTACTTCTCATTTTCCTATTTCAATTAAATATTATTTATTTCATAGTTTTTCTTATTTAATATATTTTTTCTCCTCCATTACTCCTGAATTTTCAATAGTTAACTGCATGCATGTAACATGAAAATATGCGAACTTCAATTCAAAGTACATGCACAGCCCGTTGATTCAACGAAAGAGTTGCAGCTACGGCAGTTAAGAGTTGCAGCTACTGAATTTAGCTCGAGTTACATATGATGGGTTCATTTCGGTTGCTGGATAGCTTTTTCGTCGAATTCGGTACAAATTTTCGACACATGCTCATGAAATTGGGAAGTTTAGGACAGTTTGAATTCGTAAGCGTTTGCCACAGCGCTTGAAAGCTCAGTGAGAGCGCCTAGCAATGGAGGAAGAGGGTACCAGATTGCCTCTGTTAAATAGAGAAGCCCCTTATGAAAAGAACAATGAACTTGCTAAAAAGAGCTGGATTGAATCCAAAAAGCTTTGGTCAATTGCCGGACCAGCGATTTTCACTGCAATTTGCCAGTATTCCCTGGGAGCTGTTACGCAGACCTTCGCTGGTCATTTAGGCACCATTGAGCTCGCAGCTGTGGCGATTGAAAATTCGGTTATTGCTGGACTCGCTTTTGGAACCATGGTAAAAAAATATTCAGTACACTCTGTTTGTAAATTGAGTTTTAAGGTGCTTTAGGTCAAATTGGGTTGTATATGTGCTTTTTGCATCGATTTTGAATGATATTTAGTTTTTAACATAAATTCTCCATGGTTTTTAGTTCCTAGTTCCTGCCACTTATGCAATCGATTAGTTCCAATCAACTAATCAATTAACCAGCCAATCACAGTATATAATTAAATTTTATTGAACAAAATTTTATAGTTGATTACTAATATTTATTTTTAAATAATTAAAAAATATAACTTTTCTTATTTTTCATTGGTTGAGGCAAGCAGAAATCAAAATTTTCGAACAAAAATGCAAAATCTAGCTCATTCATAACAATAAAAAACTCTAAAAGCTTTCTAGAAGTTTCCGCTAGAAATTCTGAAAGTTCTTTGTTGAAGGCAACTCCTGGTAAACTTCGACCAGCTGCAGATCATGACAAGATTTTTATCTGTGCGGGACTTTTTTTTTACACTTCCGAATTTTCAGATCTACGGAGTTTTTCTAACCTCTGTTATTTTCTGCTTAACAAGCTTAACAAATCCTACCATACCATATAAATCAAATAAAAATAATACATTGTAAATCAAATAAAAATAATACATTGAAACCCTTAAGGGCAGAAACCTATCAGCATGTAAATTTCCAGTAGGTTGGCCTACCCAGGGTTTCTTCCTCTTCTTATTTCTTGTTTCCCTTAATTTTTTGTTATTATCATTATTTCGTTCGTTTCTGCAGGTTGCAGAGGTGGCGTGTTGGATACTTGATTTGTTATTTCGGGCAAGTGATCTGATCAAGCATAATCTTTAGGACTTTTAAATGTTAAAAATATTTGTTCTCCTCATTATTGTCCTCGTTTCTGCTAGTTTTGTCATGCCTGCTTAAGGCACTTGCTTCTTTACTGTATGACTGATCCTACAGAGTCTTTGCAAAGGAACTCTACGAAGTTAAATCTATGGCACATTGTCTTGAACAAATACTTAACAACAGTAACCCTACATGGGTATTTAACCTCAAAACTGGAAAAGTTAAAAAATATTGATATTAACTACGAGTGTGAAAGCTATAAAGCCACTTATTACTAAAAGCTCCTAATTCTTTTTGTATAAAACGAATTGCTTATAAAAAATTCTAAGCAATAGCTTCTGCTATAGAATTCATGAAACTCCCGGATATTAAAGGCTCCAAAGGTCTATTAAATTCACAATCTGGAAGGAAGTACAGTAAGACTTTGGATTCCAAGATTCTCTGCAGTTTCTGAAAATGTGCCGAGTCTGAACCCCAAGTAGACTTCCCCTTTCCAATTCCATTTCCCAAGCTCAACAACCTTATTAATGGCAGCATCTAGGGTTTCATGATCATCAGAACTCCCATGTGACAAATCCACAAAACCCTTTCCCAGGGCTTATTGTGCTCCGTATTTGAGGCTGCTGAACATAACTTTTCTCAAATAACGTGAATCAACTTTGCTTCTGGTCCAATGGAGAAATAATTGACGATAATTATGAGCTCATCATGGCGGGCAAGAGCTCCACGAATTTGTCACCGACAGCCCGAAATCAAGTCTCCTTGTCGTGCGAGACCCATTCCAGATCGAGGTTGTTAGAAAAGTATTTTCAGTTGTCTGATACAATGATTGCAGAGGCTTTACGAGCATTTTGATTGACATAAACAATTTCAAAACTAATGGAGTCTCCATCGCTTCATGCCTACAATTCTAAATTTTGGATTGTTTGAAATCCCCATGATGGGTACTGATATTTGTGGTTTTGCACCAGACAAAACAAAAGAACGCTGCAATAAATGGATTCAACGTGATGCATTTTATCCTTTTTGCTAGAGATCATTCTGCAAAGGATACAATTCGTGGAGAGCTTTACTTATGGAAGTCTGTAACAGAAAATCTGCTGAAAAAAAACATTAGGATACCTGAAGAGGATTCAACAACAAAGAAACTATACTGCAAAACTTTGCCTCCACTGGAAAGAAATCTATATTTCAGACTAGGGCTTGAATGTCAGATATCCTACTTCCCTAAGTAGGCAAATATTGGAGCCATTTCCTAGCTAAATGATGATACAAAATCTCCAATTGCCTTGCCGAATGATAAAACACGTCAAACGTACCTTCTCCTTCTCCCCAGCACTAAAATTATAAGTGGGTTTGGACTGATGCCTTGTTCACCTTCCTCAGCTTGCAATTGTTATCGCGTGATGTAAATTACTAGTTTTCAATTACAGACAGCTTACAAACTAACCAACATTATCTTCCTCGGTTAAGGAATTCCTTCCACTATAATATGCTAACTGGAAGCAACAACTAATTAGAATTAAGTCAGAAAAAGAATTAATCAAAATATTGGGAGATCTTGGTTGTTAAAAATTATAGAATGTTGAGGGATCAAGCTTCAAATACATAGCATGCCATGTCGTTTTATTTGCCTTGTAGAGAAATCTTTTACTTTAGAAATTTTATTTGCTAGCATCCATCCTCTGTTCAAGCCAAAATCGGAGCTTTGAAACAAGTATGGACATCTATCAGAGCATAAAGGCTAGAGGCTTTTTGTCAAATGTTGTAGTTGCAACTGCCCTGGTAGACATGTATGGATAATGTGGAAGTAGATAAGGCACAACAGTATCCCTGAAACAAATGTGATCTCAAGGACTGCAATTATTGTAGGATATGCACAAAATGAACTTTTTAAAAAGTTTTAGACTTCCAAGAAAATGCAATTGGCAAGTGTAATGCGCGGTTATACTTGATACTAAGGTATGTAAGCAAACCTAGGCTGAATTTTGTTTGTTTTTAGTTGTTTGTGTGGTTTACGTCTACAAGCATTCAGCTATCTGCAAAAATTTCCCTTTCCAGTGTAATATTTTTCCAATTCTTTTAAGTACTTGGAAATAGGTTTACAGGCACCCAAATTTCTGTGAAAATTTATCTAGCTTTTTACAGTCTTTTCTTTCTTTTGGGTTATATTTTGTCCAAGCGGCTTAGGCAGAGGAATTGATGGTTTTTCATTTTGCATGCCACAAAGATTAAAAGAAATGAAATAAATTTAGATCTATAAAAGCATTTTTAGAAGCATGCACATGCTAATGAGTGTTTATTTATTGTATTATTTGACACCTTTTGTTTCAAATATGACTAAAAAACAGGCAAACCACACAGCAACAATTTGAAAGCTGGGCAACAATGGGAGAACGAGGAAGTCTTAACCAAACCGGTACTTCCTCGGGCAAATTCAACAATGCATGAAAGTAAATAGACAAGAAATTTAGAAAGAGAGCACTAGAAGCCACAAACCAGGAATCTCCTTGAAAAATTGCATCAGATGATTGTGAAATAGCCATGCCTGATCAGAACTAATTTGAAACATGATATTTTGGACCCCCAAACAAAAGATATAACATGTTTCAAGTGCCTAAGGACTTAGCCCAAGTTCTACAAAGTATCCACACAGGCAAAGACTTGGATTGATATGACTCCCAACAATGTCTTTAAGACTCAAGTACAGTTTAATCCCTGAAATTTAAAATCTTAGTCCATAAATTTCACAGGTACAGAGTGCATGTTTTTCTTTTTGAATTTAACTATTTCATCAATCTTATCCTTGTTAGAAAGAATGACAGGAATTCAAAAAATAGTATGGCATCTAGCTGCAAGATACAATGATACATACAGCAGATGTGATTTTTATTTCTTTTTTAAATCTATAGAAAATAGTAGTTCCATTGACCAAGCTCAACAGCCTTATTAATGGCGGCATGCTCTGCCACTGCATTGAGCAAATTCAAATAAATCTAAAAAATGCCAAAATATAATCTTAGATCCACCATTCAATGAATCTGAAAGCAAATTGTCTAGTGTTGACATCTTTGTGCGGCAAGATGAATTGCATTCTTAATTCTCTAGGTTTCGATGCTAAGCTGGAGGTGGTGCGCAAAAGGTATGACAATATTAAATAATAAATGTTCTTTGTGAATTTGCAAGATGTACAACTCCCAATCTTAACAACTAGAACTGATTGCAATGATTTTATTATTTTATATCATCTCTTAGTTACTTCAACATATGTATATAGTATTCAGAAGTTGAGGTTGTGATGGACTTAAGTTTAATTTGAGTTGTTGAAGTTTGTGGCCTCAGAAGGTTAAGAATGCTTAAATTTGTTCAGCATTCCTCAAGAATCCTTCCAGTCTCGTGGCATGACTGTTTTATTATATATTCAATGTAAAAGAGCCCTCAAACATAAAATGACCTGAGATAACTGGACTTAAGGCATCTCAGAAGCAGTCAACTATGTTGTTTGAGCTATGTTTTAGTGATATCATGTGCAAGCTGGTGCTTACAGATTTACCCATCAAAAACTAGATGCAAATTCACAAGAATACAGACTTTACAAAACAGAAAATTACAATAATTAAAATATACAGGTTTCCCATCCAAATAATAGAATGCCACACCTCTAATGTGGTAACTAAGAAAAATTCCCCCAAAGAAATGGTTCTGGGGTTATTTCAATGTGATTTTGATATTGACACACTAAAAAGACTTACCAAGAAATTCAAAAGGAAAGTACCACACACATCAATGTTATGAAAACAGTGCTACCAGTGCACAGGGTTATGGTGTGGTTCTAACGGGACGCGCTCCCCAACAGTGTGATCCAAGTTTAAATCTACATACTGTAAAAGACAGCCCATTAGCCCAGCACACGGTGAGGTTAATAGTGTAATGTTTATGTGGTGCATCTAGGTGTGACTTCTGTTTAAAAATCAACTATAACGATTATAAGGTTCATTTGAGAAATGACCCACGTTTATAATGTTATCCAAGCGTACTCCACAGAATGAATAAAGTTTACAAATCTTGGGAATGTTGTTGCTGTAAGCCTCGCACGGCAGACCCCTTAACCCCAAGTAATATGCTAGCTAAAAGAAAGAAAAAGCAATTCTGCCCAAAATAAATAGCAATGCAGCCATGCTTCAATTTCAGAAAATTACAGGTTGAGCGTAGCCACAGGCAACGAAAATCCTCTCAGTTTAAGTCAATTTAGCTTTATATGCCTACTCTATATATTTACCGAGAAAAAACAAAGGAAATTATCAAACGCATCATTAATGTCAGTAGAGCAGTACTACATAAGAGAACTGGCAACCAGACGAGCAGTACAGCAAAAAATAATTGGCAATAAGTCCAAGAGGATGTGGAGTAATGGTAATCGGATCGAGCAATCACGAGAGCAAGAAAAAGGTTCAAATTTTCCCAACCCAATAAAGCGAGCCATAACTCTATCCTGCAGGTTGTGAGCTTGTGGTGAAACAATTGCGAGGTTGAGAATGACCCATGTTTACATTTCTTATGGCTATGGCCCAAGCTTGTCAACAAAAGGCGGCCACCATAACCCGCCCAAAATGTGTCCGGCAGCAGAAAAGAAAAATGATTGGCAACGTTGATATACCATCAGTCATTGAATTTCAGATAAACACACTTTTGCGTTTGCCCCCAATGCCCATTCAAATAATAAATAAACAGAAATGTGTGATTAAATCTTAGACCGACCAATCTGCCCTAGAAACTTCTTCCACTACGTGTGTCCGAAATCCAATTCAATTCCAAAATTTCCTACTTCTGTATTGCCCCTACCCGGCAGAATAAAATAAAAAGAATATGTCATTACATCAAACACAAAACTTAAAATTTAAATACCTGGAAGTGCTGCGGCAGCAGCAAAATCCCCTCCTCCCTGTGGCATGGGACTCCAACATTGGTGCGCATTGAAACTCTCAGATGGACTGCTGAAATAGGATACAATTCCATCTGACACAGAGTACTGATGGTGTGCACTGCCACTCATCCTGCTAATCCTGCTGCCCTTGTTACTAGAAGAATATGAAGACCCATGTCCACGTGGGAGCTGCCCTCCTCCCCCAGACCTGAAATACCACCTCCTTGAAAATGGTGGAGAGAAGCTTCCATTGGCTCTTCCATTCCAATGGGCGTCGTTCAGATCCACCGACCACTCTCCCCCACCCCTGCTGTTTGTTGACTCAAGTGGCCTTGCGGCCACAGCACAGAGAACCCGTTTTAGCTATTGTTTCTTTTCCCCTGTCTGATGTGAGATAATTTGTTGTCACAGCAGTAACAGTTTGATTTGTTATGTTAGTTTTTTTATTTCAGATCTCTGAAGAAGAGCAGCAGCCATTGGGACCAGTCAGAAAAAAGCAAAGGAGAAACGAAAGGCAAAGAAACTTTTGTGGTTTGGATTTTAAAGCCTTTTATTTATGTTTCTCTTTTCCAGTTGGGTTTTTTTCTCTCCACTAGTTTTTTCTCTATTCATCCAAACAATAAACAACAAAAAAATACACTTTCTCAGCCGATTACAATCAATTGGCTGTCGTTTGGCAATTAAAAATATTGATTTCAGATTTTATGAGCGTTGTTTTCCTTGAAATTTAGAAAGAGAGCACTACAAGCCACAAACCAGGAATCTCCTTGAAAAATTGCATCAGATGATTGTGAAATAGCCATGCCTGATCAGAACTAATTTGAAACATGATATTTTGGACCCCCAAACAAAAGATATAACATTTTTCAAGTGCCTAAGGACTTAGCCAAAGTTCTACAAAGTATCCACACAGGCAAAGACTTGGATTGATATGACTCCCAACAATGTCTTTAAGACTCACGTATTTTAATCCCTGAAATTTTAAATCTTAGTCCATAAATTTCATAGGTACAGAGTGCATGTTTTTCTTTTTGAATTTAACTATTTCATCAATCTTATCCTTATTAGAAAGAGTGGCAGGAATTCAAAAAATAGTATGGCATCTAGCTGCAAGATACAATGATACATACAGCAGATGTGATTTTTATTTCTTTTTTAAATCTAAAGAAAATAGTAGTTCCAATGACCAAGCTCAACAGCCTTATTAATGGGGGCATGCTCTGCCACTGCATTGAGCAAATTCAAATAAATCTAAAAAATGCCAAAATGTAATCTTAGATCCCCCATTAAATGAATCTGAAAGCAAATTGTCTAGTGTTGACATATTTGTGCGGCAAGATGAATGAATTGGGCATTTCAAACTGTTTCATTTTCTAGCCTATGCCATTAAGTCCTTGGGACAATTTCTACAACCTAGACTGAAATTCGTTTTTGATTCCAGCCTAGACTAAAATGAGCAGAATTTGCAGTGCAAAATGCATCGATCTACATGTCTAGGGGAAAATGCTTCAACCTATCCTTTAGCTCCCTTGCATGTATGCAAAATGTGATAGCAAAAACATGGCATGTGAACCGTTTTGCAAATGCCACGTACATACTCTGATTTACTACCTGCATAATCCTGCACAAATGGTAAACCCCAGAAATAAAAGCTCCCACGCCTGTTTTGTCAGTCAGTTGTCTTCGATAACAATGCGTTCTCTTGTATGGTGAAATGCAAAGGTCGCCATACAAAGGCCTATGCAAAGTCTTTAACCTGCAATCAAAATTTTAGAAAATCAATTTTTAATAGACAACGGTCAAAATTTGATCGCTTTTTAGTATGAATGATAATCAAAAAAAAATTAGCACAAGAAAACGGAATGGTTCTATTGGCTGCTAAAAACTAAGTTTTATCACAGTTTAGCGGCAGCCCCCTCCCGCAGGAACTAATAACTTGATTGTTTTTATCGAATATGAATAATTTAGGATGAAATTTCTTAGTACATTTTGCAAGTGAAAATCTTTTGGAGTTGATTCTTGATTATGTATTATGTAGAGATCTTTTTTGTTATGTTTTGATTACTTTTTCTTGTTTTTATTGCCATGGTTCAGAATTTCATGCATTGGGATTTAACTACTTTTGTTTTGGGTTAATTATATATTTGTGCAAATTTCTTTCAACATGTTTTTGGATAGATTGGTCTTTGTAGAAAATGAAATGGGCAAGTTCATCTAACTTGAATATCATTGCAGCTTGGCATGGGCAGTGCTTTGGAGACACTATGCGGCCAGGCCTTCGGAGCAGGGCAGATACATATGATGGGAATATATATGCAGAGATCATGGATCATATTGAGTGTCACAGCCCTATTTTTGAGCCCCGTCTATATTTTTGCGCCCCCAATATTGAAGCTATTTGGGCAATCTGATGAAATTTCAGAGCTCGCAGGGAAATTTGCCATATGGATGCTTCCCCAGTTGTTTGCATATGCTCTGAATTTTCCCGTCCAGAAATTTTTACAGTCTCAGAGCAAGGTCATGGCTATGGCCTGGATTTCTGCATTAGCCCTAGTCTTCCACATTTTTCTGAGCTGGCTTTTTATCGTGAAATTAGAATGGGGTTTAGTTGGGGCGGCGGTTACTCTGAATTTGTCCTGGTGGATAGTGGTGTTAGGGCAGCTGGCGTATGCAGTTTCAGGGAACTGCCCTGGTGCATGGAATGGACTGTCATGGCAGGCCTTCAAAGATTTGGGGGCTTTTGTGAAGCTCTCCTTGGCTTCTGCCGTGATGCTTTGGTATGTCTAACAACTGCTCTTTTTAGTGCTTTAATTATTTTCTGGGGATTCGATTGTTTCTATGATTGATGTATTTGTGGTTATGGCAGCCTCGAGTTTTGGTATCTCATGATACTGATTGTGTTGACGGGTCATCTTACAAACCCAGAAATCGAAGTGGACTCCATTTCAATCTGGTAAGAGCTTTTTAAGATCTGATAGATGAATGTATGCTACGAGTTTTATGATATTTGATAGCTGAATGTCTGGTACGAATTTGTATTTGATCTAGCTAATATGTTGTGCCATGTCTTACCCTGTTGCATTCCTAGACATTACTTGGGGCTATTTTTTATATGGAATTTTGATATCTTTTCTTCTTCAAAAATATTATTCTAAATATTCACATTCAGTGTCTCAATATAATTGATCCATCTTTATGACGTTCATATTATGCTTGACAGTGGGTTTGTTAGAATATTCACATTCAGTGTCTCAATATATTTGATCCATTTTTATGACGTTCATATTATGCTTGACAGTGGGTTTGCCTATAGACCTTTGGCTGTTCATACATCAATGTTTGTGGATATTTTTGCATTTAAAGATTAAGTGCTAGATATTGCTCTTATTGCTTATTTTGTTTTCTTTTCCTTGCAGCATGAATTTGGATGGATGGGAAGTGATGATAGCTCTGGGGTTCAATGCTGCTGTCAGGTCAGTAAGAATGCCATTAAGGTTTAACCTTTTTGAAAATAATTCTACAGTTTTTTTTATTGTACTATTTTTTTTAATATGGTGCAGTGTAAGAGTATCAAATGAACTTGGAGCAGGACGTCCCTCAGCTGCCAAGTTCGCTGTAATGGTGGTGACTTTAACCTCAACGGTGATAGGCATATTCTTTATGATCCTTGTTTTCCTTACCAAGAATGATTTTCCAGCGCTTTTTACCAATAGTGAAGCAGTTATGACAGCAGTAACCAGCCTATCCACCTTACTTGCCCTCACAATGCTTCTCAACAGTGTGCAACCAGTTCTATCAGGTATGTAAAAGCTTAATATCTTTTTTGTAGTCTTTATGGCAATGGTTCACTATTGGGTTTTCAAGGAAGTGAAGTGGTTTGTGGTGACATAAATTCAGGGGTAGCAGTAGGAGCAGGGTGGCAAGCACTGGTGGCATATGTGAACATAGGTTGCTATTATATTGTCGGGGTGCCTTTTGGTGTGGTTTTGGGATATGGTTTCAATTTAGGAGCTAAGGTAATTGCGCTTGTCAATTCTTTTTTTGAAAAAATTGCAATATTTTTTTATTTTGATGGTGGATTATAGAATATGATCTGAAATGTCATTAAAAATCTTTAACACAATTTAATTGAGAACCAACATAATCTCTACAATATTATCACTCATTTTTATCAAATTTCAAATATCACAATGCAAAAATAAAAATTCATACATGCCCTATTTGTGTGAATCGTGTTAAAAGTACTATTGTATTGCTACCAGGGTATTTGGAGTGGCATGATTAGTGGAACATTGCTACAGACGGCAATACTTTTGTTTATCACATGGAGGACAGACTGGAACAAAGAGGTATTACTATATTAGTTTTCTGCTTGTAAATAAAATTGTTCTTTTTTCCTCCTACTTGAATATCACTTAACTGCTTATTTGTACTTGGTTTATTTTCAGGCCTCAGAAGTCAAAGACAAGATTAAGGCGTGGGGGGGTTCAATAACCCCATCAGAGACAGTTCAGTTAAGGTAGATAAGTTAATAATTTTTGTAGGTTAATAAGTGAATATGGACTTGTTGTATTACTTTGAGGAACCTATATGTTCAAGTAGATAAGGATAACAGCCTACCTGTGAAAATCTAAAAACAGGTGTGAGATGGCTGCATTGTTTGGATTCTTTCCCTCACTTGGGATTTTTAACCATTTTTTGTTTACACTCCTTTCGATCTTGCAATATTTTGTTTAGTTACATTCATGGCGCAGACTCTTCTTTTGGTTAAACATTCAATTCCACCATTGTGTTGTTTTAAATTCAACAAAATTTATAGAAAAAGTTAAAAGACAATTTACTAATATAATAAGAGTTCAAAATTAAATATGATTTTTATTGTTCTAATTTGAAGTCTATCGGTAAAACTTATGTTGGTTATTTTGTGTAAGACTATATAATTCTTAGGAATAACTTTAATTTTAGTATTGTTTTATGTATTATGAGTAAATGTTGTATTTTGTCATATGCATTAATTCTTTTCTTATTTATATAATTGTACTTTTTAATTTTTTGTTTTGTTTATTTATTAGTAGAATGAAACTTAATATCGGGTTCCAAGAGGGAATATTTTCAATTGTAAAGAATAGCATTAATATTATGTTATTTTGAATATTGTCAAAATTTATTAATAAGAAAAGGTCAATTTACTAATAGGACATTTATGGTATCAAATGCAAATAGATCTAAAAATAGATTTTTTTTTGGCAAACTTTGTAAATATCTTGGTGATACTTCATATAAATCTCATCCATCTAGACCTTTTACTGAGCAAAAAATAAATGCAAATAGAAATCCACACAATTTATTAGCCTTTGAAATATATACTCCAATTTATTTTTTGATTTTATGACTAGGTTTCTACACTTTTGTAAATTTTTTTTGCTTAAACCTTTCTACTTTATTTGTTTAAAATTAATAAATAAATTGAACTAATTTATTTATACCAAATTAAGTACCCTAATCAGTTTAAAGTTGCAAGGCATAGTCTGTCATAGATTATATCATTATCAAAGATTGAGCAACCATAACCCTTCTTAAGAAAGCCAAGGAAAGAAAAAAAATTATCCTTTAAACCATTAAAGTTCCAAATTGTAGTTATCTCTTTTGAATGCTAGAGTAGATCGGGCAAAATAGGTTTTTGCTTTGCAAGGGTTAGGCTCTAAGAAAATACACTTGCTTATGAATTGCATCTTATGGAATATAAATGGTTTGATAAACTCAAGTTACAAATTCATGGTTGTTAGCAAGAAATCTGGAGAAATAGACCAAATTTGTGAATCCCAAGTACTTTCTTAGTGTTGTAGTTCATACCTTGGACTCAATCATATAAAAGAAATAGGGATTAGATTTGGATAGAAGGCCAACTACTTAACAAAATATAGAGACATAACATATCATATGAAAAATTCAAAAGTATTTGTACCATTCACATAATCTCAGTACATCATATACATCATATCTCCCTCTAGACCCCTTTATATCTTCTCATATATTCATATATCCTCTATATTCTTATTTACAATCTTTTTATACTTTTCTTTCTCCCTGCTTCTTTCATTTATATAGTAGAACATACTTATATCTCAAGGATGGGACATTATCCATATATAGCATCCATATCCTAGATGTTACATTTACCCATATTTAGCATCCATATCCTAGATGTTATATTTTTAATTGCATACTCTACAAGCAAGATGTGGTAGGATCTTCTAGACCATGTGGTAACACCATTCCCCCTTTCAAAACTTTGACTTGTCTTTGAGTCAATTTTTTGGTGTTGTAAGAATATCTTTGTATATTTCTAAGCATTCAAATTTTTTGTCTCATTGAGTTTTTTTCCAATTAAGTTGTTGTAAGGTGTCATCTCATGAAGGGGGCTTCCTAAAAAATTTCAATAGGTGTTGCTGAGAATTTTTAGGATTATTTTAAACTGAGAGGTCCCATGAATTTTGTAGTTGAATTCATGCTTAAATATTTAAGCTGCACAATTTATGGAAGTTGGTGGTCTCATCAATTTTTTTATTTGGTATATTCATTTCACATGACAAAATAAATTAAAAATATAAAAAAATCTATTGATAAGAATTCAAAATTTTCATATGATTGAAAAGTGGCAAAAAAAAGTCTAAGTTGGTGGGGCAGATTTTAGCCCCCCACCTTTTCAACCCACTAAAATCTGCAACACTAAAAATTAGGGGCTGCTACTTTTGAAGAAAAGATTTGATTTAGTTTAATTTTGTAGCAATTTTATTTTTACTTGATGGGACCTCCCGCTCCATAAAAATAGATCTTGAACCCCCCCCCTCATGAGACCACACCTTTAGAAGCAATATCTTCTTTGCTTTTGGGATTGTGGTAGATATTTGTATTTTCTGGGCCAAGTTTTGAGCTTCTTTGAGTGCGCCAGCCTTAGACTTACCACCTCTCTAAGCTAATGAAAGTGGAGGTGGGCCTTGTCCCTGTGATCTTGTGGTGTTTAAAATGTTCATGTAATGCTTATGTTTGCACCTAGACTTGGCCATCCAAATCTTTTAGTGCATCATAATCAATTGATCTCTAAAGTCTTAGAAGTTCTAATTGATCCATTTGTGCTTTGATTAGTGTTGTCACATTTGGCCATTGTAAACAAAATTGATATAGACTGTTCAAGTCTCCCTTTGTATTCTTCGTTATACTGATATCATTCTTAAAATAAAATTGTGTTGTAGTACATTTCTTCCTCTCTCTATCCATCATAACTTTTTGAATCTTTGTTATCCACTTTTTTCTTGTTTTCTTTTGTAATATTGTATCATTAATTATACTGGATCAATTATAGTTCTCAATTGCTTCAAAAGTGCTTGTGATTAATCCTCTTTGACATGAGTGAACTTGCCTTCACCAAATCCTCTATCGATTCAAAGTTCTCCACATGTTGTTTTACTATTTAATCCATTATCGTTTGATACAGTATATCCCCTAATTGAAACTTACGAAGGTGTGAAATGCTCCCAAAATTTACCCATGATCCAACCATGGGTATTTTCAATAATTGTGAAAAGGCTACTAGTTGAATATACTTTTGTTTGGCCATAATGTCCTTAATGGACTGCATAGGAGAGGTGGTGAAAGAGGCAAGTGCATCAAATTGTTTAGCCTAAGATGATTTACCCTATAGAGGCTGGCCAAATTCTGATGAGACTGGTTTATATTTTCCTTCCTACTAGTAGAGTTGTTGATATTGGTAGTTGCCTCCTTGATCTTCATCTGTATATTTTTCATTACTTCCAACTTCTCCAATTGTGATGGTGGAAAATGGATCCTCTAACCTAAACACATAAAATACAAATCATTTCCCAATAACATTACATTAGGGAACAATCGGTTAGGCCCAACTTCAAACCCTTGGGAGAGTTGAGCAGTAGTCTTTGATTGGCCCGCTTTTTATTTGACTTAATTTGAATATGAGTGGAAAGTGGCAATGCACGAACTAGGCTAAAAGGTGCAAAATTGATAATAATTGACATAAATAGACAAATGCAAATCTAAGAATCAACTAATATGTATAGAATTGAAAAGGAGATGTCGAGAGGAACTTGTGTTTGAAATTTGAGCTCAAAATAGTTGGGGATTGTTGCTAGGCCTCATAGTTCTCTATGGTTCCTAGGTTTAGAATAGAAGTCAAAATACTCTTGGAGTCTCAAAATAGTCTCTGGATCAAGTTTTAGGCCAAACTACTAGGACTATGGCGTTAAGCACCCTAGTCCCTCTAATGTCTTATGTTGAAGTGCTTCTATCTCTATATGTACTAGGCTCTTGTACTCCCAAACTAGAGTTGAAACTTGTTTTTGGACCTATATCTGCACATAAGGAAAAATAGTGTTAAGCTATCAAGGTTTGCCTGAGTTGAACCTCGGGTTGGGAATCAACCCTACATTAATGATGATGAAAAGTAAAGTTTAAATTTGAAGGAATTGCTTGAATGGAAATGATTATAACCTTGATTGTTGATGCAATGTATTAGGATAAGTCTTCCAAGTGTTGATTCAATAACATGATGAATCATCAAAAAATCCATCATGAAAACATAATAAAGATGTCTTGTAGCTTGACACTCCTTGAATCATATATGTTGTTGAAAATATCACTTGCTCTTGAAAGGAAACTTATAGATGTGATATGGTGAAATGAATTAGGAGTGATGCCTTATATAAGGTTCTCAGGTATTTTTGCATTTGGGATAAATCACAATGGTCATATTCCAATATCAGGGCCAATTTTGGAAATACTGAGGTCAACACATTATGCTCCCAAAATTTCAAAAAATATCAAACTTTTCCTACTAGTGAAATAGTCTATGCTTAGGAAAATAGTCCCACCTAAATTGGCACAAATTTTGAGGGTAGAAAGATAACAAAGCTCTGATATTAGATTTGTAATCAATATTGGGATTGACAATATTGTGCATTGAAATTAAATATAGGATAGAACCCCATATGAGCTTGAGATGATATAGAATAAAGGGCACACTAAAATAAGGCCCCAAAGATGAGTGTGTTGAGATTTAAAATAGAATAGAGCTTGTATTCTTGAGTTAAATATTAATTTAGAGCTGGAATTAGTCAAAAAAATGCTTAAAGGAATCAAAAACTAAAATTAGTAATATGAGAGTGTGAGTTTAGACCACAACTACCTTTTTGTATCTCCATTATCCTTTATTTTTGTGGTGGTGTAATGGCAAGGGCTACTTCCACTACTAATTATTTTGGTTTCTCCTTTGCTTCTACGTTAGGGAGTTTTTATATAGAATAAATATTTCTTAGGTCATCACCTTGTGAAATGTATTCAACATGTGTTTTATCTTTCTCTTTTGCTAATGGAATATGTACTATTTGATTATCATTCACAAAAGGATATCTCGTCTTTCCTTGAATTTATAATGTTATTTGAATTCATAAACCATCTCAATCCTAACAAAGATTTGAAAGTATTAAATGGTTCTTTTATTTCAACTACTTCAAAATCCATTGGTTGTTTTAGGCCTTCAATATCTACTTCTACATTTCTCCATGTACCAAATTTCCATACCAGAAGCATCTACTAAGCTAATATTCATCAATGTTTTAACTATCTGTGTTTTGTGCGTAGATCCACCATTACATGTTTAACTTTGTTGTTATTACGATGTGTAGTGATTAAAAGAGGGCCATTTTTCTTCTTGTGTTTTTTATCTAGTTGATTTACTTGTTGATTATGTTTGTCCCAATATTTTCTCAACAGTTTTAATTTCACCAAAATATTCTTTTTTGCGGCCTAAGAGGCCAAAATCTGAAGCATCATCATCTTGTCACTTTGTTGCTAAATGATTTGTTGTCTAGGATTTTTCCAACACGTTATCATGTTGTTTTCTTGGCCTAAAGTAAGCAAATTCTCCCTCTTGTGAACATGATTCCATCCATCTCTTCATTTTTTTGTTTATGTTTGCAAATATTTTTTCGTTGACTTCCCACTATTGTGGCTTTGTTCTTCTTTGCTCAAACTTCTTTTTCTTGATTTTCACTTTCTATTCATCATTGATTGATTTAGAGGAATGTCCTCTTCCTCTGTTTTAACTGCTACACCTATTTTGTTGGCCACTTTTTTGAACCTATTCACATTTTCCTCTACTTTTAAGGCTAGTTGATAAGCTTCATGCACAATATTCATTTTGAGTAGGGCTAATTCATTTTGGAGTTGGAACCTAAGCTCATTAATGCACCTAGCAACAACATGTTCTTCATCTTCTTGCAAATTACTTATGATCTACAACTTCATAAATTCATCACTATAGGTAGATATAGAGGAATCCTTTTGTTTTAGATTTTGAAATTATATAAAGAGCTTATACTAATAATTTCAGAGATTTAATGTAGCCTTAGAATCTTTTAACTTCTTTGGCCATAGTTTGATTTTCTTCTTTCTTTGACTCCTATTGCTTTGGAGATTCCCCCACTATTGAGTAGCATGAGATTTCATCTTTGAGGCTAAAATCTTGACCCTTTATGGATAAGCTACCTCATTTTTTGTCATGTCATAGTATTTTTCTAATTCTTGAATCCAATTGAAGAACAACTTAGGATTTAGTCCACCTTTAAAATAAAAAAAACCTTAACCTTAACTCTAGTTTCCTTGTTTGGCGATATCCTTAATAACTCTTTCCATGAGATCTATGTTATTGTTCTTCCTCCTTGAAATTCTTGTTCTTTCTTAGAATGCACAAACCAAATTTCAAAACCCATAAATTAGTTCTCTAAATTAAAAACCTTTTGTTTTGACCTAACTCAAGCAAAGCTATGATTTAGACAAAGACTAAGAATTATAGGCAAGGAATAAACATGCAATCCATATATGAAATTCACAAAAATATAGAGTAATATCATTGATTCTCAAAAAATACTAAAATAGAATAACGATATGCATGCTTACTTCCTTCCTTTAGATCCATATCCCTATTAAATGTATTCTTCTTTTTCCAATCACTCAATTCTAACTCTTATTTCATTTATTTTCATAGACGACTTCATAAAAACCTAGGAATTACCTCCTAAAATAGCTCGACTCCACCTAATGATAGTCGTCAACTAATAACAACAAAAAAAATTGAATTCTAATAATAGCATGTAGTAATCCTCAAAGATTGAATTATTCACCAACTAATTCAATGCCCAAGAGGGGATTGTTAATGCTCCACATCAGAGAGAATGTTGATTGCCATACTTTTAGAGAAAAGACTTCCTCTAATTTTAAGCAACATAGTAGTGCTTTCCATCTAACATCATAATCATATCGAGATTTGTAGTTTGATTAGGCTAGGATCTAAGTTACCAATCTTAGTAATTGTTTGGGTTAGTACTTATGTTTTTGGTTTGGAGATTTAGTAAAGAATTTCAAGCAAAAATGAGAAGTATATACACATTTGTAGCAGTAATTAATTTTGAATATCACTTAACAACATATAATAAACAAAACCAACATCCTTTCTTGGACAAGTTTTGATGCCTTACCTAAGAATGGGGCAAAATGGGCTTTCAATTGACCATATAAGTTTGAATCCATAATATCACATTCATTGCAAATCCAACATAACCCTCACTACTTGAAGTTTATCGTATGATTTCAAAGTTTTTGTCCAAGGGCAGACTTTGGCTTTGATTTGAAGTGGGGTTGGCTAATGGAGTTAAAACTCACTACAATTAGAATCCATATGGTAACAAATTTGATAAACAATAGATTTAAAGCATCTGAAAACAAAAACACATATAGAACCAAACTCATTTACATTTTTATAGCATATACTATAAATTCATAGAAAATGAAAACAAAATAAGAAATTGAAAACAAGACAAGGGTTGATTTGTAAAATAAACATGTAGGATAAAAGGAAAATACCCTACACCTTCTCCACAAGTATGTTGAATTAACTTTCTAAATCAAAATGATTAATTATACCTTTAGAAAAGTGATTGCAATGCACTTTAGATTAGCCCTCCAAATCTTGACGCAATAACATGATAATGCATAACAACACCAATCATGAAAACATACTTGAAGATAACTTTTTGTAGCTTATATCTCCCTATATTTGAATTTGCTCTTGCATGAAGGAATTGAGTGCTTGAATAAAACTTGTGGATAGTAAAAAAATGCTCAACTAAATTAGAGATGATTCCTTTATATAGAGTTCTCAGGGTATTTTCACATTTAGGGGCCAACTTCCAATGGTCATATACAAAAATCCAAACCATATTTGCAAATGGGAAAGTTGACACTCTCACAAGCTCAAATTTCAAATAATTTTGGTGGGTCCATGGAGCTAGGCACTATGGACATTACAAGTGACCTAAATAGGTGACATGTACCTATTTAGGTGTCCTAGAACCATTTAGACATCCTAGACCCATCAAAATTGGACCTCCAAAAGGTGGCAAAGAGAGTCAGGGTTTGTTATGCCAACTCAAGTCCTAATTTGAGTATTTGACAATAGTGGGATGTGATATGGCCCAAAAAAGATTGAAATGACATAAGAGAGGCACACTAAGAAAGCACCTGAAAAAGAGTGTGAAATTGTAAGGTGGTGAAAATTTACGACACTAGAGTATCATATAAACTAGGTAATCTAACAATTTATTTTGATGATTGAAAGTTATGGAAGCGGTTAGTGTATCAAAAATTGGCTCTACAAGAGCTTAGCTATTGGTGAGGTAGTAAATTTATAAATATTTTCATGTTTTGATTTGACGGTGCTACATACTTATTTCCTTTGTCATTCACATTCACCACCTAAACAATATTGGAGTCAATTAGGTCTTGTACTTTGTGCTTAAGACGCATCACTTAGTATCATGCTTGAGTGTTTGATGATATTGACAAAGGGCCTTTCAGTCATAAGGAGGTAGAGGTTCCATACTTATCAATAGGGTGAATGTAAGGAATTTGAAACAAGTTATTTTTTATATTAAATATTGGAAATAAACAGTAACATAGAGTATCAACAATAGAGATAAACCTGATTAGGCCAATAGCCAAAGTCAACTTTTAGTATAGGGTTGTTACAACATTACAAAAAGAGAAGGCATATATAGTAGTTTGAGATGCAACTCAAAAATATCAACTAGGGCCATCATAGATAACTCAGTTACGTGACTTTAGAGCCCCTCTTTCTGCCCTCAAAGCCTTCGTTGTCCTTTTCAATATAGTACTTATGACTTGAGCAAGCCTTGAAGGAATGGTTGGTTCTTCTTTTATTGTTTGCCCAAGTCTACCTATACAAGAGCTTAGAAGCATTCAAGGCTTGGTTCTCCTTTTTATTGTTTGCCCAAGTCTACCTATACAGGAGCTTAGAAGCATTCACCATAACCAACCCATCTGAAAGCAGCTTCTTGAACTTTCTCTTTGAAATTTTCAATGTGATAGTAACTCACACAGAGATGCTAGAGAACGTGAGTTTTTTGTAAAACTTGGCAAGTGACCTTGCCCTCCTCTAATACTTTTCTTCATTCCTAAATTTCCATAAATATGAATAAACCAAACTAATTCATACATTTAGAAATATGATTAATTTTACCAATTAGAATGTCAAACCAATTTAAATTGCATTGCCAAATGTGCATATCAAAACAGAACATAAGCCACGGTTCTCTAGAAAAATAACATTCAAAGAAAATATGTTTAATGGTGTCTAGAAGTTTGTGGCTATTGCAGGTATCATCCTCCCTGCAGAAACTCTTATAGGGCAGTCGTTGCAACAGTAGCAGCCACCCGAAAATGGCCTTTTTTGGCAAAAGATTGTTATGTCAAATGCTATTTAGAACATCCTGCCATACATGATTAGATAATTGGTAATTCCATTTGTTATTGAGATGATTATGTAAAGAGTTGTTGTTACACATAAAATTATAGATGTCTTTAGAAGAAGCATAAAGTAACTTGGTACCATCCAACCAACATATCTTGTTGTGCTAATTATTTTCAAGATGGATATAAACTTAGGGGGATTAAGGGCAGCAAAGATATTCAACAGGGTAGTATAAGTCTGCCATTGGGATTGAGGTATTCCAGATTCCTCACTAAGGCAGGGTCAATCCTGAAGAGTACCATTAACCATAATGTCTTTGAATCTTTTGAAATCTTTGTCGTGCCACCATTTGGTTGAGCAACCTTGCAACAATGCAAGGGGCTTCCCTCTATGGCACAAGTTCCACCAAATAGAGGCATTCATAACAAATTTAGAGTTAGAAATGCTATTGGAGATAAGTGGTCTTACAAGTTCCCATGCCTTCCAAATGCTCCTAAAGGCACATGACACCTCTGGAGTGACAGGGAAGGATCCTACTAGGAGATCAAGCAAGGGAAGTTCCTTCCAAGACTTTGCATTTTTGGGAATAACTTTGATATGTTATGCCTGACAAGACTTTTCCAAAGATCGTCACCATTAATAGCCTTAAGAATCCATTTTACAGTCACGGCTATGCCTTGCGTTTTTAGATCTTTTAGTCAAGGCCCTCCCCCTCTTTTGCTCATAGTGCACTAGCTCCATCTTGTTTTATGACCCTTTTCATCAGCAGATCAAAGGAAGTTTCTAATAGCTTTTTGAATCTCATCCATCTAATATCCAATGAGCAACTAGATAGATGAGTAGTAAATGTTGTAAGATGAGAGAATTTTTTGGCAGACTTCCAAGCGACCAACAAGAGAAAGATACTATTTAATCCACTTACCAAGTTTGGTTATAATTTTACTTTTTATCCTTTCTCACATGTCCTTGAGACAGGGACTACCTACAAATGGGATTTTTGGCAAATTAGGGGGGTGTACTGTTTCATCCCAAAATGATGGATTTGGCACAAGATAGCTTTGCTCCAGATTCTTGATAAAAAAGTGTTCAATTTAACCATGAGGGAGTCTATATTAGCTTCCTCTAACTTGGTAAACAAGGCAGTGTCATCAACAAATTGCAAATTAATAAGCTCTTTATTACTGGGTAGTCAAAGCCCCTCCACTTTAGGGGATAATCTATCATTTTTTAGCATGTAGTGCAATGCATTAAATGCTATGATCTCAAGTTGTGTTGTAGCATCTTTTAGTAGAACATTTACCTAGTCATAGTAACTAGGTGGAAGCCCAAAAGCTCTCAAGGCCATCATCAAGAATCCCCATTCAATTCTATCATATGCTTTTTCGAAGTCCAACAATAGCATGCCCATATTTTGGTTGTTTTGATTAGTCTAGTGCATGGCTTCCCAACTTGTGATGACATTTTCAAGGATATATCTGCCCTTGATGAATCTGGTCTGATTATTACTCACAAATTTAGGTAGGATGCTAGTGAGCATCACAACTTAGCTAGAATCTTGTATGACACATTCGACAAGGTGATTGTATGTCAGTTCTTGAGAAGTGCTTTATCACCATCCTTAGGGACTGGTTTTATGACCCCCTGGTTGATGTCTTTGCCAACAATTCCATAGAGTTTGGCTTCCTTGTATATAGCCAAGAGGTCTTCTGGGATCCATTCCTTATTAGCCTTACGAAACTCAGCCGAGAGACCATCCTCACCTGGAGATTTACCATTCTGAAGGGTGTTAATGGCTTCTTGGATCTCAAACAAGGATATGTCTTTATCCAATTCTCCAGTCCCCTATGCATATCTTCTTGGGTATAAGAGCCTCATAGAATCTCCTCGCTTGCTCACGGTGACCATTCAGGTCTTCTAAGGTAAACAAATTCTTGTAGAAGTCTGTAAATAGGCGTTTAATGCCCTCTTGATCCTCTGCAGTGCTTTTTCCACTTGAAATTTTACAGATATTGTCTCTAGCCTATTTGTTTTTCAGCATATTAAAGAAGAATTTGGAGCCTTTGTTTCCATGGTTGATCCAGTTAAGTTTAGACTTAATTTTGAGGCCATTAATTTTATAATTTTGCAGCTTTCTAAGGGCATTCTTAGTTTCAGCCAGGGCATTGGTGATATTTCGATCAACAATGTATTCTTGCAGTCTTTTCTCTAAATAAAACAAGTCATTATTAATCATGGACTCAACTTTCTTATAGTCTAAAGCTTTTTTTTCCAATAGTCTGCACAATAATCTTCCAGTTATTCACAAAGTACCAGCTTGGTCGGGATGACAATGATGGATATATCACTGTCATCTAGTTTAGAATACGATTTAGAAGGAAGGGCATCTTCTAAGTTAGGTTCCACTCTAGACAACAGTGATGAGTTCATCAATGCACCGAGGGAGAAGTCACTAATGGGGGTGGCATGGGTCCTCTATCTGGCCCATCATCCGGGGTTAACCCCTCTGAGATTGGAAGTGCAACTTGTGGAGTTCTCTTCGTAGCCTTCTGCCTATCTTCCTCAGCGAGGGCATCAAAACTGTTTTGCAACTCAAGCTCTTTGGATTGACTTTGAGTGGGAAGTCGAATGGCTGGCCCCATTGATTTTGTAAATGAATTCTAACTCCTCAACAATGATTTCACTATAGATAGTGTAGCATGGTTTTACCCCTGTTTGTCTTAGTCCTATCCAGACCAGATTCAGGGGTTTCAAACATCACAGAAATTAATTTTTGGATTTCAGATTTCCCATCTTTGGAATGAGGTATACCCTCTCTCCTATGTATAATGTTCTGCCTCAAATCCTCCATAACTATTTGTCGTGCATTCTGTTTTTAAGTTTTTCCCCTTTTGGGCTTTGAAGGAGTGTTCACCCAGGATGGGGAAGGGAGAAGGTGGAGGGGGAGAGGGGACCGAGGAGGTGGGTAAGGCTGACATAGGTTCAGTAAGGGGCTGGTTGGGATCAAAATTAAGGGAATGATCGATCATGGGGCTGGCAGTTGGGGCTAAAGAAGGCGAGGGGGGAAAGGAGAGAGATGAGTCTACACAGGATGACAGCCACCAGCATTGGTCTCTTTAGGGGAAATAATGGGGCATTTTTTCTGCGATACCCCTCTTTTCTACAGAGGAAACACACATTAACGTCTCCTAGGGATTCAACATCACATGTGAAGACCTTATTTATCATGGATAGAAACTTTGATCTTGTCGGGAATTTCACTGTCGGGGTTGACTGAAACCAACACCTGGGCGTTGAGATGGGGGAGGGTAACCCTAAGGTTATCCATCCTAAGAATATTGCCAATAGAGACCAGCATTTGTGGAATGAAAGTCCACAAAAACAGCCGTACATCCTTGACAGTGAGCCAACAAGGGCTCGGGAGTGCTAAAATTTCATCATTAATTACATTAGGGTCCAATATAAGGGACCTAAAAATACAATTACCTATGTTCCAAAATTCCTTTTTAGTAACTGACTCTTGCATTTTAGTATCTTCAAAGAAAATGACAAATAGACCTTTTTGTACCAGCCTACAAAATGAGATTTGAATACCTAGTTTATTCTGCCAAACATTACGGAAGCAGTTATCTACAAATATCCTAGCCGGAACACTATTAACATCAGACGCAGCAAAGATAACTACAAAATTGTTCAATCTTTCTTTTTCCTTACAGATAAAATCAAGAAGTTCATCATCGGGGGAAACAGAGAGAGTATGCAATGAGGGTGGAGAAGGCTTGCCATGTCGTTCTCCATTATCACCATTGTCTAAAGAAACCCTAGATTAAAACAGGCACGAAGGCAGGCAACTTACGAAGCAACTATTAACAATATATTTGAGCAATTTAGGGTTAGAAGAAGGGGCGGTCTGTGCCTGAATGCCATTGAAAGCCATCGTCCGCTATAAGGGATCCAAAACCCTAGGCGCTGCGCCAGGTTGCAGAGCCCTTGTCCAAGCTAAATCTTCTTCATCATTATCAGTGAAGGGAATAAGACCAAGCCTTTTGAATCGAGTTATTGTTAAAGAAACTACAATATAAAGGGAAGGATGATTCAAAACGATAGGAAAACTCTCTTAGCTTAAAATTGTAAGCAATAACGCTTTGGACACTCCATCTTTTATTATTTACTAGCATATATATATTTTTTAAATATATATATCTTAAAAATTAAATGCATTTCATATATTTTCAAATGTATTATTAATATTTTAAATAAAATATTTTTTATTTATAAATATAATGTTAGTATTAAATCAAATAATATATACATTACATAACATTATTATATTTTCAAATATTTGAATCTTTCTTTTTCAATTTTTCTTTTGAATGGTTGATTCTTAGTCTAGTTAATGTTATTCTTATATTAAATTGCATTCAAGTTTTTTGAATCAATTTTTGAGATCACACTCTATAATCCTTCATTAAGATGATAGAGAGCTAAAAGAATCAAAATGATCATTTGAAATTGGTTGTGAAATTCTAATTCCTTCTAAGGACTTAATACATGATGTAATGACAAATGTTAATCACGTTGTTTCTCATGATCTTATATCAATTATTACCATGGAGGAATGGATCCTTGTGAATTGTGACCCGAACTAATCATGAGGGTAGTTGATATATTAGTGAAATAGAAATAAAAAATTTAGAATTTCATTTTTTAATATGATATTAATTTTAGATATATAACATTATATGATATTATAGTAGATATATATTCATGTAAATATGTATAGTATATGATATATAATATTTATTTAGATTTATTTGTTTGCTTTAGATAATCAAAATTATTAAAATGTCTTTTGGAATATTCTCTCTTCTAATGTTCTTTGGCAGATTTGGAAATGCAAGAATGAGGAAAGGTATCAGAGCAACCCTAGAGTTCTTACCGAGTGTGTAAACTCACTTTTTTGAAAGGACCTGCAAAAAACTCAATTAGGACATTAAGAAGAGCCTCAAGTCAAAAAAGGACCAGATCTTCATGCTGTCCCAAATCCAGGAACATAAAAATATTGTCTGGATGGAAGGCTCTAAGGGTTGGACTGCTTGGGTGATTAGTCCTCTGCTTTTCTTTCATATGTATTGATCTTGTCATCTTGTACTTTCTATTTTGTGAGGCTAGGCCTCTGTAACTGAACTAAATATTTGGGTTGTACTCTTTTTTGATCCTCTTATATATAATACAAAAAAATTATTAAAATGTCAAATAATTATAAAAATATGTTTAATATATATTTTTCACTTAAAAAACAAAAATAAAGATCACATTTATAATAAAAAATTGAAAGTAAAAAATATTTTTTTAACTAAATGAAAACTTGTTTCCTTAATAAAGTTAAAAAAAAAATAGAATTCACACTCAATTGACAATGAATTTCTATAAGAGATGATTATTTTAATTTTCTCTTTAACCAATTTAATTTTTGTTGCACTATAAGTACATTTCTTTAACATAGTCATGCATTACAATTACACATCTTAACCTAATTATAGATTATTAATATTTTCAATATTCTTTGATTTAATATTAGAGTTTTAGCCATATAATTTAATTTGTTCTCATTATATATCATTTCTTACTATGAATTTTTTTGAAACATAATATTCATTGTATAATATTTATCGTAAGTATAACAAGTGTCATGTAGTGGCTAGTACTTACCGCAAATATTATAATATGAATAATAAATATAATAATATTAATATTAGAATAAAATATAAAATATAAAATAATAATGTTAGTATTAAAATAAAATATAAAATGCTAAATATAATTGAAAATAGATTCTCAACTATATTATTAATATTATAATTTTTTTGTAATTATATTAGTAGCAATTTTTTTTTTAATTAAGAATTGTAATGTTGAATCAACAAATACTAATAATAATATGATACTTAAATTTATTAGAAAAATAATTTAATTACTTATAGTTAAATATATTCTTTATAATATGATAATAAGTCTTTACATTATAAAAATTATTTTTTATATTTAATTAATTATTAGTAATTATATAGTTCTTAATTAATTGTTATGATATGTTTAGTTAAAAATTAAGTTCTTAAGAACAATTAAATGAAGAATGAGTGTGTATCAAAAAAAAATTTATTTGATTTTAAGTTTATTAAATATTATTTATTTTATCTACATAATAATAATTTATAATTATAAAATTTCATTAGTTTTTTAAAGTACAAAATCAATATTTAAAAGTAATTATTCATACTTTACTATTTAAAATACTAAAAAAAATTAAGATTACATTTCATTTATTGTATTTTATTTACTTATAAGAGTTTTATAGTTTATAATTTATATAAAAAAATAGTTTAATTAAATAAATAATTAAGTAAGTAAAAATAGGAGAAGCATATCACTAGTAATTATAGCTAATTTTACACACTAAAATATCTTAATTTTTTGTATTGTCTTTATATATGGCTTAACTATTGTTAGGGCTTCTAGTTAGTAAAGTGGTCATTTCAAAGTTTTGTCCATACCTACTTAAATACCCCTATGACTTTGAACTATGACCACCTCAAAAAAAATCAATACTTATGCACAAATGCCTTTGTAGTCATGCACTATGGGTACCAATAAAGTATACAAAATCTAGCTACTAGATGTACAAGTCGACAACTATTGATACATGTGAAATTTATTATTGGACTTCTAGTTATCATTTGTTGGCTTCTTTAAAGTTATTGATTGGAAGAACTGCTAAGGATACAAGTGATCAACAATTGATACATATGAAATTATCTAGCAATTGCACCTAGGTGTGCAATGGGTACGCCAATTAGGGGAAAAAAATTCAATTTCTTATATACAACTGTAAAATACATGAAGTCAACTATTAGACCATTTAGAAAATTATGCTTGTGCAACAAAGGTCTTAGTGGAGTAGTGATATCCCCAAATCAACTATGCATCCTTTTATAGGGATGGAAATGTGATTGAAATAAAAACCTTTGAATGAGAAAGATAACTAGACTTTACTATAAGTAGGATCATGTTATGTCTGCAAGAGAGGGGAGGGAATAGGGTTTAAGAGAGATATACAAAGAAGAGGTAAAACTATAAAGAATGGTGAGCACGATCAAGAGGAAGATATATTTTAGGGTGGAGAGGTAGAAGGAGAAGGGAGGGGAGAGGCATAGATAGGTAAAATATTGATAAGTAGGAGATAGTTTCTACAAGTCAAATTGTGATATTGCTATCAAGATTCAACTGTGTAGTTTTTGAGTCAAACTCATTGACCCATATTTCATGAGTAGTAGTTCATAAGAATCTATCTCTCATGAGAATGAATGGAACACTTAGCACTCATTACATCTCGATGATGCTCACAGAGGTGAAGCACCAAGACTTCCTAGGAGATCACCCATCTCACTACTACTCCAACTCAAGCGCACTTAACCATGAAGTTTCCTCCAAGGTTAAGCCCACTTTTCTTTCAACCCCATTTGAAAAACCTTTAGAAAGTGTTGTTCCTTATGAACCATTCATTATAAATCCCCTTAAGTTCATCAATTGGTAAGCAGGAGATAGTTTCCACAACAAGTCAAATTGTGATATATTGCTCTTAGGATTCAACTATGTAGTTTTTGAGTCAAACTCATTGGTCCCCATATTTTATGATTAGTTATTCACAAGAACCTATCACTCATGATAATGAATGGAACACTTAGCACTCATTACATTTAGGTGATGCTCAGAGAGGTGAACCATAGAGACTTCTTCCAAGGTTAAGCCCACTTTTCTTGCAACCCCTTTGTAAAACCTTTAAAAAGTTTTGTGCCTTAATGAACCATTTATTATAAAGCTCCTTTTACCATCTAAAATTGTAAGCACCTAAGTGGTGTACAATTTCATGATTGTTTAGCACCTTCCTTAGTGTGTTTTCATTATAGTTTGCATAATAGGACTTCATAATCACACTTAATGAGCACCTAAATTTAAATAAGGGTCCTCTATTAATTCAATCTTATCTAAAATTGAGGTAGGCCCTTATTTCTTAGTGTGTTCCTCTATTTTTCCTCCAATTAAATAATTTATTTCATCTTAGAGGCCCTATCTTCCTATTTGCGGCGTTGGTATCTTGTCCCAACCTTGAAACTGTATGTTTGATCAAATTCTGCACCCCCTGACTTTCTGGGATCCACAGTCCAAATTTGGGCCTAATTAGGGTGGGACAAAATGTTTTAAATGTTATGTCCCTAGTCAAACATTTTGTACCCTGACTTTTGTGCACAAATTCAAATTGAGTTCCCATCTTAATGTTTAGTGGGGGACTTCTCTTGATTCTATCTCCTGATTTTGTATAAATGTAACCCCCACACTTTATTTTTGGCATGATGAAAGAAATTGCAAGGTTGGAGACCCAATTTGAAGACATCCCATGGAGTGAGGACTTGTGAATCAAAGCTACATCAATCTTCTATCGAGAAATCAAGCATTTTAAGCATTCAAGTATTCAAGTAATTCAACACATTTTCCCCATCAAGATGGAGCCACAAAAGGATTGTGATGATGACTAGGAGATCACCGACTAATGATTGGCTTGTACTATTCCTCTTTGAGTTGGGTATGGTTTCTTGTTATCTTTAGATCTACATACTTTTTCTTCAAATCTAAGTTCATTACAGGTTTTGAATCACACATTAATTGCTTTTTCATATTAGGGTTTATTTTATCACACTAGGGTAGATCTTGTAATTGCATTTATGCACTTTAGCATATAACAATTCAGATATACTCTAGATTCACGAGCACTACACATATTATCTTTGTTATATTAGCTATCCACGGAGTGGGAATCACCAAAATATGGGGTTAACCAAGGCATACCCCTATATAGCCACCCACACACACAAATATTAGATTTAAAAGTGTAGAGCAACCCAAAATTTGTTGTTAGAGCATTTAAGTTATCTTAGGATTGAGACATACTATTTATAACTTGTCCCAACAAAAAATCCTGGGTACAAAATGTTTCAACATATTTTGTACTTGGGTACAAAATGTTTTGGATGTTCCATCCCCTACTATATTCAATAAAATTTTAGACACATATAGATTCAGGTCTCCAGATCTCAGTTCTTCAGTTATAGGTCTCTTCATAATTCTAATAGTTAGGAATTTAGATTTGAAATCTCATTGAACTCCTATTTTGTTTCCAAATGCACTCAAATTGCTCTCTATTATTTCACAAGTGATTTTTAGTTAGAATATATCAGATCTTATCCCATTTATTCTTTTGTATATCAATATCCTTTATCTCCTTCTCAATTATGAGAAGAGAAGGAATTGAAACCCTGAGAGAAAAAGTCTTCCATTAGCATCCCTCCCATTAGGTGGTGTTGATCTGATTTGTCTTGAGGTGGTTTTGTATTCTAATGTGCCTTATGAATTGGGGAGATTAGACCTTTTAGGTGATCCCCTTTTCACATTGTACATATTAGTGAACCCATCTCTTTTATGCATTATGCCTTTTGTTTTGGTTAGTTAGATCTTGCATGTATATGTTTTTCAATTATAAAAAAGAACAAAAAAATTGTGCTATTCATTTCATTAGTTAACATATTTCCATTTCTAATTTGGTGCATTGTATTATTACATTATATGCATTTAGTTTGATTTTTAGTCTTATTGTTTCCATTCATTTAAAAAAATATAAAAATTGCATATTGGTTTCATAAACCTAGTTCGTTATTGCATTGCATTTGCATGATGAAAATAATAAAAATCCAAAAATACTTTCTCTTTCATGCATTCTTATGTGTGTTATCTTATTGCATTGCAAAATGTCATATTTCTTTTTACAAAGTTTTACCACCTTTAAAAGTAAAATGCAAAAAGTGGATCTAGGGGAGTTCAGTTCCAACTGCCCAAACTAGAGCTTCATCTCATGATTTTAGGGCATGTTTTTGAATGAATGAAGGTCATTTCTTGTAAACTCGTGAAACTTGTTGTCAACCCATTATGTAATAGTTAAGAGGTAGTTTTAGATAGTTAAACTACTGTTTTAATTTTATTTCGATCCAGGACCCAAAAAAATGCCCCAAAACCCTAGTTACGAGTTTGCAAGTTTCTAATTGTAAAACTCTATTTAAACCTTTTTGTTGGAATAAGGGTTGGGATTTGTTTATTCGAAGTCAATAGACATAGGGTGTTGCATTATCAATGTGGATTCCTATTGACTTTGTGAATTTGAATAAAATTTCAGATTTAAGAGCCATGTGTATGTTCATAGCATTTACGTAGCAATTTGTTTAGTCAGCATTAGTTTTTTTTTTAATCAATAAATGACTGAAACCTAAGAGTATTAGTTGTTAAATACCTTCTTGTTGTGGTAGATAATTATATTTAATCACTTCTATTGGTGCCTTGGGGGATAATTTTGTCTTGCACATGCGCATGGATGGTATGACTTTGCAATCCAATGAAATTTGAGAAATCTTTTGTTCTTATTTTCTTTGAAGATTGCATTGTGAATTTTATAAGTTATGGATGTCTAGCTTATAATTTCATGTTTATGTGATTGAATCTAACCTTCTTTATGCAAGCTAAGTATTTGAATGATTGATGTCCTTAGGTGTTGTTAGCTATTTCAATTTTTTAAAATCTCTCATTAACCATCCTCAACTTTTTTTTAGATCTCATTAGTTTAGGAGTAGGTTTTCAACAACTTGTTGTTATTAATCAGATTTTTCATGTTGTCAAGTTGTCTTATTGCTGATATAGTGCTAAAAGTTTCCAATATTGTACAATAGGTGATTGGAGCAACCTGCTTGTACATTTTTATCTTATTTGTTGATTTGCTTGTGCATTTAACCATTTGTTTACTTGATTACCAACAACCCCTTATATAGGTATAGCTACACATGTCACTGAGTTATCCATCATCATCATGACTTGACACAAAAGGACCTTGGGGTTATCAATCTCTTGTGGTTGGTTTCCTTTCAAGAGAGGTGGTGCATTTGTTGTTCTACTTGCATGTTGATGAGTGTGTCAAAACACCCATCAACAAGTTTGTTATTTAAAGAAAAACTAGAAAGTTGTGGCATCTCTAGTATATTTGAATGCAAGGAGAAAATTGAGCTCTCCAACGAATTTTATCCTTGTGTAGTTCACTTTTCACAGTTACATTGCCAAATTAGGAGAGTGAAATCCCATAAAAATCTTATTTTCTCAAGCATAAGATTGTCCTCCTTTAGCTCATGAACTGGACTACAAGATCAACAAGAAGTAATTGGTGAGGGTGGTTAAGTACTAGTGGAAAGAATAATACTAGCCATAATTGATGTTATATTAAAACAAGGAATATTGGTTACTTGCAATGACTCTGTTGATTTGAGAATCAATAGCCTCACTTTACTCAATTTAAGAATTTGTGGTTCAGTAGTTTAATAATATGTACGAGCTCCTTTAGATTTGAGAGTACAATTTTTTTTTCTTTTTAAAAAAGTATTATCATGGCCTATTCTTCCCCCTTTTTTGAGGTGAATACTCCCCTTAGAGCTGCTGGGGGGCTTGAGTTGCTAAAGAACTAAAAGAGAATCTTAAATTTTGTAGTTCAAGAAGTACTAACAATAACATGTATTTAACACATTAATATACATGACTAATTGGATAAAGGTGTAACTGCTAACTTATGCTTTAATGACTTATTTAAGGTCCTTGGATAAATCAACCATTTTTGCTAAACTTAAATCACTTGTTCTAAAGATGCCACAATATGATCTAAGAAGCATTAGAGTGATAAGAGAAGACTAGCAAATTCAACTCAAACCAAAACTCAAGGGCTTGTCAAAGACAACAAAATTTTGAAACCGTAGAAAAAGAAAAAAGTAAAGAGGACCATATGTACTAGAGACTATGCTAAACAATAGACTCGGTAAACTTAACAATACAAGAGAAAAAACCTTTCTATAAGATTTGAATAGTTCTATGTAGATCCATTTAAAGCCTAATTAGAATTGACCCAACAATAAACCATGCTTTAAAAAAAAATCCTCCTCACATAATAACCCAAAAATAGTTTTCAAGTCATTTGCATATATGCCCAAAATCATAAATTGACAAAATAATAATGAGAATAAAAGTCATTTATGTCATCGTCCAAGCCAATTACCCAATATCAAATGCAAGATGAAATGACTAGTGACCATTTGAAGAAAGGGAAAAACCACAAGAGAACCCCTAAACATAGAAAATATAAAAAACAACAATAAATGCTAAAATCTCTTATCCAAACCACAGTGACATAAGAGTGACGAGGACAAGAAAGTGGCACAAAGAGTAAAATGCAGACCAAGCCAAATCAAAACCCTACTTCGAGCTAGCTTGATGGAACTACCGTTCGGGGAATGCCTTTGATGCGTTATGAAGTAAAAACAAGCTTCATGTGAAAGCTTATCTTCTTCTTGATTTGGTGGTTAATCTCACTCGTCGGTAATGTTATCTTGAATGGTTTCTCGATGGATTTAATTTCGAGGACAGGTCAGACCCAATAAGATAAGGGAGTTCAGATGCAAACAGAAGCAAGTTTCTCTTCAAAGGGCACTGAATCATTTTGAATTCAATCTATTTGGATCCTAAGTAAAGGATCGAATTAAAGAAAGAGTCCTGCTTATAATATATTAGCAATGGCAGTGTGCAGCATTAAAAGCCAGAATGTAGTTGAATTTCTTAAGGAAAAAGGATTAGACGATGCAACAATATCCAAAATGATAACAAAGTGTAGAAGGCTTGAACTCGCCAATGTGGAGGAAAGGGCAAAACCCAACTGGAATTATCTACAAGAGATTGGTATACCATCCAGGAAACTCCCCTCAATTGTGTGTAAATGTCCCAAGCTCTTGATTTTAGGTCTTTATGAGAAGGTCCAACCCATGGTTCAATGCCTTGCGACCTTGGGGACTAAGCCCAATGATATTGCATTGGCTATAATGAGATTCCCACTTATACTTTCTCACAGTGTCGAAGAGAAACTCTGTCCCTTAATTGCATTTTTCCAGACGCTGGGGGTGAGAGAGAAACAGATGGGCAGGTTAATTTTGGTTAATCCCAGGTTAATGAGCTACAGCATTGAGAAGAAGCTTCAACCTGCTGTAGAGTTCTTTCTCAGCTTAGGATTGAGTAAGGATGACGGTGACCTTGGTAAAGTCCTGGTTAGGAGCCCCCATGTTATGGGGTACAGTGTGGAAGGCAGGCTGAAACCCACAGTGGAGTTCTTGAGGAAATTGGGTCTCAACAAAGAAGAGTTGAGGGGAATTGCAGTTCATTTTCCTGAGATGTTTTGTAGGGATGTGGAGAAAGCTTTGAAGCCTAACGTGGATTTTTTGAGGAGGTCAGGCTTCGGTGACGGTCAGATATGTAGGATTATATCTGGGTTTCCTCCTGTTTTGACTAAAAGCATTAAGACTTCACTGCAGCCTAAGGTCAGATTTTTGGTGGATATTATGAGCAGAAGGATTGACGAAGTGGCAGAGTACCCTGATTATTTCCGCCATGGTTTGAAGAAAAGAATAGAGTTCCGGTACAAGCAACTGAAACAGAAGAACATCCAATGTAGTCTGGCGGACATGTTATCTTGCGGCCACAAGAAATTTTTCGTCAAGTTTGGTATACAGGAAAGGACTAAATTCTGAATTCGTTATCAAACAGGCAAGATTGTTGAATTGAACTTTTGTTGATTACAAGTTTCCTTATTTTGCACGGTCTACCAAGTATTTCTATGCGGTTTCTTGCACTGTTTATACAAAAAAGGAGCCTTCTGAGTTTTAAATGGTGTATTTCTGTTTTGGAGTCAAAATCACAAGGATCAATTGATATTTGCTTTCAAGTATTTCATTTCAAAATTCATTTCAATGAGATACAACAGATTCGAAAGATATTTGTTATGATAAGTTTTCATGTTTTGGGATGATCTTCCAAAGACATGCTGATAAACCGTAGAACTAACAATATTTTGCAGTGATGCAGGGTACTCCCCTATCTCACAACACATGCAAATCACTTGAAGGATTTGACTTAAATCTGATTTCTTAAGTCCATAATGGGTTTAAACACATTAGCAACTCAGAAATGCAGAGGAATAGACATGTAAACTGCAAAACTATGCTTCTGCTTTCTATTCAAATACTTTTGAAATTGGAGGTGCAATGCAAATCTGAAATTATAAAATGCATGGCAACCCCAGAGGCATTACAAAAATCCTCAAATCTTTATGCAAATCTCAAGTAAAACCAGTCCACATGCAAACAAGAACAATTAGGAGAAACTACCTCCCTCCTCTAAGGTTTCTACTACAATCTAGCTTCCCAATTACATAGCTGTTGTGGATCACCATTGCATGACCACATGGGCCTCAAATAAACATCTCCAATCTGATATAAATCAGAAAATAAGCAAGAGGACACTGCAAGGAATTCATCCCACACTTGAGCTACAGCTGCAGTCCAATCTTTGTCCTTCAACCTGCAACTGTCAAATTGAATCCTCCAACTCTTGTCTTCAATCTTATTAAATTTGATGCCATTTATAACTTCCCCTTTTGCATTGAATGCTGTCATAATGTTGCACAAGTCCACCTCAACTTCCACCAATGAAAATTAACATAAACTATTAAAGAAGAACCAAAATTTCTCCAAATACCATGTTCAAATAAGGAGGCCACCATAAAATAATAAATAGAATACAAGATGCTTCATAAATGTTGTCATGAGCCACGTCCTCTATCAGCCAATCAAACTGGTCAACTATGACAGCTCCATAACTGCACAAGAATCTATAGTAAGACATGTATTGCCAAATGTCCCTTGAGAGACCACCTATGAATACATGTGCTCGTAAATGGTAAATGGAATATGTTAAAATATTAACTATATAGTAACCACCACCACCAATAGCCAAAGTGGAAAATTCCAAGAATATGCTGCCAACATATGTCAAACTCCTATGCTAGATTAATCATTAGGACTTGGTCAAATGATTTATCAAATATTTTGGGCCTTACTACTTCAAATTTATTCACCAAAACATTTAAAACTAAACTATTGCAAAAATTATATAAAATATTTTTGGATGATGCAAGGTTGCTCTCACATCCTAGGATTCTCCTATATCAAACACCCGAGGTAGGAAAATTTTTATGAATATGGATTCACTAAATGGAGTTGAATGGTAGCACTACCCTTTCAGATTGCAAGCAATCCTCAACAAACTCCATCATTGAAATTGGTACCTCTAATACCTTTTTCTTTCTCCTCTTATGACATCTAACTGAAACACACATCCTTCTCTGACCACAATGTTCTGCACTCAACCTCCTCAACGTGGAACCAACTTCTCCATAAACTGACCACCGCCTCCAAGCGTAACTCTCATTCTCCTCTAATCTTGTGGGATTCTATTCACCATAATCCGACCACCTCCACCAACATGCATCTGCGATTCTGCACTAAACTCTGCCAAATCTTTGTCTTCATACCAATCATCACTACCAAAACCTATTAGTACCATCTCATTTGAATTCACTAACTCACTCATATCGACATGTAAATTGTCATTCTCAAATTCAATGAAATATGAATTTACCTTTTCATCTTTTGTATTTTTTCCTTTCATGCCTTCAACAAGACATGTAATTTTATCACCTCCTTGACCTGCAACTAATGCATCCCTCTCTGCGTCCATTTGGATTAATAAATGAATTTTTTGTTTTTCTTCTATGTCCTCCAAAGGCATCGCTTTGGCTGCAACTTCATTGTACTCACATCCATCTTCATAATAATATTCAGTAAAGTTAAATTTTACTTCAGTTTCAGCCACTGTTGCAACTCTTTCTTCACCTTCATGGTTTTTCTATCAATATTTTCAAGCCTTCGCAAAGACTTTCTATCGTTGCAATCACTTCCTTATCAGGTTTAACTTCTAAGAAGCTATTGATTCTTTGAATCTCCTATAAGATGACATCCTCATCTTCATTGACCTACTCATCAAATAAGGGACTTTCTAAGTTCATCATCTTTGTCTCTGTTGCAATCTCCTCGATTTCATTCTCCATGCCTTTCAATAGGCACTCCTTAGCTTTAGGTTCATCAATCTCTTTGTATTTATCTTCTTCCTCTTCCTCAATGTCACATGCATGAGTCATGACACTCCGCTGCATCTCCCTTTTTTTTTCAAAACATCATTAGAATAATAAAAATCACCATCACCTTTTCTCTCTACTTTTCTTCTTTCCAACACTGCTGCTATTTCATTCACCTGCTGCTTCAACTTTATAAATTATTCTCTCATTCAATCTCCCATCCTTTTACTCTCTCTTTTTCATTTTAACATCTCACAAAAACTCGACAACACAAATTTTTTAAAACCCTTAGGTTTTACACATGTAAACTGCCTCACATTTGGTGATCTGTTTACAAATCCTCTTAACAACACTTTTAGGTTATGTTGCAAACTGCCTCACATTCAGGGTTTTGTTTACAAATAGTTGCCATTCATTTTCCATAGTGCATTAGATACTAGACAAAACCTTCCGGTTTGCACTGTGTATGAATTTTTGCTCAATGTTTCAGAACACACTCAGTGGTCCACCATCAGATAGAGGAAAATGGTCCATCATTTGCAATCCTATCTTTCATTTCCCTCTTCCCGATGATCGACCACTGAGCGTGTTCTAAAATGTTGAGCGAAAATTCATATGCAGTGCAAACCAGAAGTTTTTGTCAATTGTTTACAAAATCCAGAACCTCTGCTCAACAAATTCTCTAAGTAGCTCCTCTTGCAAGTTGCACATACACAGGCAACAAACTCACACACAATCCACCCTCAGGTCCTGGTGCAAATTGCCCCCCGTTTGGTGCTCTGCCTGCACACTTAGGAACACTAGCTCTAATACCATTGATGTAAGGTACTCCCCCATCTCAGAACACACATGCAAATCACTTGAAGGATTTGACTTTAATCTGATTTCTGAAATCCATAATGGGTTTAAAGTTTTAAAGACATTAAAATCCAAAGGAATCAGCATGAAAACCACAAGACTATGCTTTTGCTTTCTATTCAAATACTTTTGAAATTGGAAGTATAATGCAAATCTGAAATTATAAAATGCATGACAGCCCCACAAGCATTAGAAAAATCCTCAAATCTGATACAAGTCTCATATAAAATCAGTCCACATGCAAACAAGAACAATCAGGAGAAACTGTCTCCTTTCTCTGAGGTTTCTACTACAATTTAGCTTCCCAATTACATAGTTGTTGTGAATCACGATCACATGACCGCATAGGTCTCAAATAAACATTTCCAATCTGATATAAATCAGAAAATGAGCAAGAGGACACTACAAGGAGCTCATCCCAAACTTGAGTTGTAACTGCACTCCAATATTTGTCCTTCAACCTGCAACTGTCAAGCTCTAAGTTGTTGGTACGGGTATAGGTACAAGATTCTAGTACATTGGTACAAGAAAAATATTTTTTGCCCTTGAGTACATGGGTTTGGGTATGTGTATACACAAAAAATCCTAAAAAATTATACAAAATTGCATTGGATGAAGTTATAAAGATATCATATAGAATGCTACCCATAGTTGAACCTTTGCTCCCACAGTTTAATACCTTGAAATATATTTTTGGCATCATAAGTGGTGTTATAAAGTTATCCTTTATCCTTATGTAATTAGAGCCCTGCAATAGAATTATGTTGTTTCTACTGAGTCAAATAGATTAAGTGACAAGAATATCAATCCGATTGTACGATTTCAGATTCTTCATTGGCCAACCATCCATCACCAAAATCTGGATTTGGTGGAGTTTTCTCTGATGGGGTTGAAAATTGATGGAGCCAAAGATTCATTAGCTCACTAGCCATGTACAAGGTATCATTGATCACATTGATAGCGGCTGCAAATAAGAGTAATGCAAAAACTGTTGAGGAACATACTGACAAAAATCCAGGATTTGATCAAGAATGATTGAACCTCTACTCCCAATGTTTAATACCCTGATTAAAAATGATTGAACATTTTCTTTTCATGCTCCGTGGGTACACCTAGGGGTATGCCTAGGTGCGCCTAGGGTATGCCTAGGCACCTTGAGTGTGTTGTGGGTATGCAGGCACACACCTACCGTGCACCCGGCGCGCCTGGGGCGTACTCTAGGTGCACTCATGAAATGATAATCGATTGATATTCAATGAGTAATTACAAAGGAGACGAATGGTCCTTAAATAAGGAAATAAAAGCCAACATTTTCAAAAGAAACAATCATTAACTAAGAGCTAAAATAGAAATATACTAAACTACTTAACTGACCAAATACATTAAGTGACTAGATACATCTAAAGATACATAAAATGACCAGATACATTGACTTAAATGACGATTTTTTGAAAAAAAATCAGAAAACTCACCATCCATGTTTTTTTGTGGAAAAAAATCAGCAAACCACCTTGATTTTTTGTGGAAAAAATCATAAAACTCTCCATCCATGAATTTTTGTGGAAAAAACTCATAAAACTCTCCATCCATGATTTTTTGTGGAAAAAAATTCTTAAAACCCTCCATGAGCAAACACGGAAACCCTCAAACGTGGCAAACATAACTTCCAAAAAATGCAGTTTTGAGACAAAACCCTTGCACTCGATAGAAAAACCTTTGAAATCTGCAAAGAAAACCTTCAAAATCTTTAAAAATTTGCAATTTCAAAAACCCTCGTTTTTGAAACCTTCAAAAATCGGAAAAAAAAACAAAAAATTTCTAAAAAATTTATAGTATTCTACACATATTTTCATAAAAAATTGTTTAAAACTTTTGAAATTTAATTCTAGGTATGGAACTATGAAAATCTAACCTATGGGCTTTGATACCATGAAATGATAATTGATTGATATTCAATGAGTAATTACAAAGGAGATGAAGGCTCCTTAACTAAGGACTAAAAAAACATTCATTAACTAAGAACTAAAATAGAAATATACTAAATTATCTATTTGACTAGATACATTAAGTGACTTAAATGACCATTATAAGGTAGATAATATAATATTATTCTAATAACTCGGGCATACCCAAACTAGGGCGAACCTGGTCCGGGTGCGCAATGCAGAAGGTGTGTATCCTACATCTATAAGGTAAAACCAAATCCTCCAACTCCTATCTTCAATCTAATGAAATGTGATGCCATGAATAACTCCACCTTTTGCATTGAATGCTGTCATAATGCTGCACAAGTCCACCTCAACTTCCACCAATGAAAAATAACATAAATTATCAATGCAAAATCAGATTTTCTCCAAAAACCACACCCAAATGAGAAGGCCACCATAAAATAATAAATAAAAGGCAAGATGCTTCATAAATGTTGTCATAAGCCACCTCTTTCAATAGCCAATCAAACTAGTCAACTATGATAGTTCCATAGTTCCACAAGAATCTGTAGTAAGACATGCATTGCCAAGTGTCCCTTGGGAGCCCACCTATGAGTACATGCACTTGTAAATGGTAAATGTAATATGTTAGAATATTCATTATCTAGAAACCACCACTAATAGCCAAAGTGGAAGATTCCAAGAATATGCCAAGAAGATGGTGCCGACATGTGTCAAACTCCTATCTAGATTAAACCTTAGGACTTGGCCAAATGATTTATCAAATATTTTAGGCCTTATTACATCAATTTTATTCGCTAAAACATTTAAAATTAAACTATTGCAAAAATTATATAAAATATTTCTAGTTGATGCAAGATTGGTCTTACATCCCAAGATGCTTCTACATCATGCAGTAGGATTGATGTTCCCCGATGTTTAGCAGATTTATTGCAAGAAATTCAGCACACTTACATTTTACATCGACAAAATTTAGCATGGAGCAACCTTATATTGCATGCAATTTGATCTCAAGAGATTCATAACTAACTCCCAAACAGCCTGCAAAACTATTTTGCCAAGCTGTCTTGTTGACCTTATGCAATCAAAATTTCACAACACTTGTAAACAGTACACAAGATTAGAAACACAAATTGCAATATGTTTTGGTTTGATTGATACCTTGGAAATATTTAGTTTAGCCCAAACGAGTGAGGCTACAAATGTGGGGCCTCATCTCCGAACTAAACCACTTCATCCATTAAGGACAAAAACAAGCTAGATTATCCCACCTTCTTGTTATGCAAGGAATTTAGAAGTTTGAGAACATGGTGTGTGTATTGGAAGATTTATAAATTTTTTTCTAAGTTACTAATACGTGCCCTGAACCTTTGGAGGTAGATGTGGATGCCCGTGGAGGCGGATTCGGGGGCGGATGCCCTATGGGTGTCACTTGGAAGCCACCACAGGCATCCACTCGCATCTGGATGCCTATGGTGACTTTCGGGTGGCACCCACAGGGTATTCGGGCGCTTCTGGATGCATCCACGGGCATATGCCCGAAAAAACAAAAATTTGAACTTTTTGCCATTTAAGTTTTAAAAAAGACATGCTAATAACAAATTTGTAACTTGTTTTTTTCTCCTAAACCCTAAAACGGCCCTAAAAGAGGCCATTCCACCATTCTTCATCTCATTTTGTTTGCAACTAGACTCTCTTATTTGGTCTCCATTTTGGCATTTTGAAGGCAAACTGATTATTTTCGAAGAGGATCGTTTGTAGGGCAAGAGATAGCTTCTACAAAAGAGTTTTAAGCATTTAAGGCAAGCATTTGATCCCATTTTCAAGTTGTTTAATGATTTTTTTTGAGATTTTGATGAGTTTTTAAATTTTTTTCAAGTTTGTGAAGAAATTTTTTAAGTTTTTTTCATTAAAAAAAAAAGAAATAAAGAAACAAGTTTAGCTATCTATTTTAGTAGTTTTGTATCATTTTTTTGCACTTATGATCATAGTTTTTTTTCTAAATTAAATTTATTTAATTTCTTATTATAGCAAGAAATTAGATTGTATTGTGCAAGAATGACCACCACTGGTAGTCAAAGTTCAGTGGGAGGGCAAGGAGCCGATAATTTTAATATTGATGTAGGATCTCCTTTATGGAGACATACCACAAGAGTATCACAGGTTTCAAGAGGTGGCTCATATATTTGGAAGTGTAATTATTGTCAAAGTAACAAAGGAAAACCATTCAATAGCTCATATTCTCGGGTCAAACTTCATTTTATGGGCCCTATTGGTAAAGGATTTGCAATGTGCAAAGGTACAAGTGGGAAGGGGATGTCTAATGCACAAATAGCTTCATTTGTAAAAGAACAAGAAGCTGCTGATAATTTGGTTAAAGGATCAAAAAAACGTTTTTATCAACCTCCATCCGGAAAGAGCAAAATGCAATTACCCACTGAACCAATTGTATGCTCCAAACATCCATTCTTGCAAGTACCTATTACTGGGAGAGGAAGAGGAAGAAGTAGAAATTACCGCCCGCAAAAGAGGTCCATTGGACATCGCATTTAAAATGGAGGCAAGAGAGCTTGCTGATGAAGCCATTGCACGTTGCCTCTATGCCAATGGTCTTCCTTTCAACTTTGTAAGATCACCATATTAGAAGGAAATGGTGCAAGCCATCGATAAAGCTCCAGCTGATTACAGAAGTCCCGGGTATGAAAAGGTGTGTACCACTCTATTGCAAAAAGAGAGGACTTCTATAGAGAGCTCTTCAACCAATTAAAAATTCTTGGAAAACTTCGGGTATAACTATTGTGTCTGATGGATGGAAAGATACAAAAAATCGGCCATTGATTAATGTGATTGTAATGTCCCTCAAAGGGGCAATGTTTTTGAGGGTTGTTGATTGTGAAGGGCAGGTGAAGGATTCACAGTTCATTTCTAGAATTCTCATTGAGGCCATATGGATGGTGGGTAGTGAGAATGTGGTCTAGGGGGTTACAAACAATGCCAAAAATTGTAGGGGTGCAGGTGCTTTGATTGAGGGTCGGTATGACCATAATTTTTGGACACCATGCATTGTACACGCCCTTAACTTGATCATGCAACAAATTGGCACTCAAATAGATTGGGTGAAGAAAATTTACCAAGAGGGGGAGGAGATTCAAATGTTTGTGATGAACCACCACATGTCACAATCCATATTTAGATCATTCTTCAAATTGAAGCTGGTGAAGGTAAATTGTAATTAGTAAATTTCTTTTATTTATTTAATTTGAATAAAGTTTATGTTCATGTTCAATTATCAAATTGTATATGACTTTGTCTTTGCTTAATATTTATTGACATATTGTTAACTTGCTTAGGTTGTTGAGACTTGTTTTGCATCTCATACTATTGTTATGAGACGACTTGTCAACGTGCAAGCGACTTGTTGTGAGGTTTTCACACCATCGCCCCAAAATATTTGGGGACCCCCAATTTTTTTGAGCAAGCCTTGGCAATTTTTCTTGGATCCGGGAGTTTGGGTGCCTTAGCGAATTTTGGGCGATCTAGAGGTTTTGGAATGAAAATTTTATACCTTGGATGTTTTAGAGTGCCTAGGGGGGGGTATTGCTTGTTTTCACCTTGTGCGAAACGTTGATTTTCTTAAATAGTCGATTTTGTCTCCAAGCCAAATGAAATTCAATGAGAAAATTTTATTTTAATATCTGGCGGGATAAAATTGCAAATTTTGGACTTGATTAAATTTTGAAAATTGATAAAGTTGAATAACTTGAGATTTTCAAAATTTAATTGTGAAATTGGATATTTTTGGGAAAATCTTGTAAATTGTTGGTGGAGAAAAGTGGAAATTAAATAAGAAATTGATATTAAATTGCCAAATTTGAGTTTAATTGCCAAATAGAGATAATAAATTTCAAAATATAAAAAATTAATGGCCAAACGAAAATTAAATTGCTAAATGATTTTTTTTGGATTGCAAATAATAAAAAAAAATTAAATTGCCAAGTGGGATTTTCGAAATTTTAAATGAGAAATGAATAAATGAAAATTTGAAGTTGTTTGAATTGTGATTGGCTTGCGAATTTTAATTAATTTTGGTGAGGTTGTTGAGATTAAATGCATTTTAAAATCATATTTTTGGGCTGAGTGTTTGTAATTTAGAAATTTAATTTGGGCTCTTTTGTGTGTTAAATTCAATGTATTTTAAGGCCTAAGAGGTGTGAAATTCAAGGCAAGTTATTGGGTCCACAATGGGGAAGGTTTAAAGCTATATTAGAGGCCTAAATGACCTTTTTTCAAAATTTCAATTTTTGGGCCTTTGATAATTTCGGATTTGGCTAATTTAAATCCATAATTTTGCACAATTCAATGCAAGTGGCTTTCTTAATTTAAATATGCCCTTTCCTTAAATTAATTTAATTTTTTGGGGCCATGGCTTGGTTAATTTCAATGTTTAGGGCCCCATATGGATTATTTTTTGGAGTGGCCCAATTTCATTTTAAAAAGGAAAATTAACATGCTATTGCACAAATTTTTGTTTTTGCAATGGGCTGGCCCAATTTTAAATTAAAATTAAATACTCAAGGCTATGTGATTTAATGCATTTAATTTGGGTTATATGTTTTGCAATTTAATTGATTTTATTTTCCCTCCAATGCAGGTCAGCCCTATTTGAAGAGGCAAAAAATTAGTATAAAGGGAAGGCTTGTCTCCTCATTTTCTCATTCATTTCTCACTTGTCTTTTGGCAGCCAAGGAGGAGCTGTTGGAGTAGCAAAAGAGCAAAATTTTGCAAGGAGTGCATTTTTGGTGTTGTCTTTTTCTTCTTTGGAGGAGAATTTGATATGTGTAGGGGCTTGGATCCAAGTTTGTATGGCCTAATATGTTAAAGAGGGATAATTTGAGAATAGATTTTGAGTGTGAGGCTTGTGAATTTGGTTGGAGATCTCAGTTTTAGGCTTGAGAAATTATGATTTAGTGGTTTCAATTGATCTATTTGCCTTAATTGTTATTATTTTTTTGGTTACTTGTTTGTTTGGGTGTTGGAGACAAGCTCCGTTGAGAGAGAGAGTTGGTTCTTTAAGCTGATTACTCGATCGTCGTGATTGGATTTTTCCTCTCTTCTTGCTTGCTATGAATCACTCCATAGCGGATGCTAGTACAAGCAAGAATCCAAAAGGACTAATACCAAAATAGCTGACGAGGAAGTTATGATGCCCAAGACCACTTTCTTCTCGAGACTAAAGCGAGTCCGAGACACTAACATCGGTACCATTGACATGATACAATTGAGGGATAGGTTGAGAGAGGCCAATCCTCTATGGCAAGAGAATCAGTAAGTGCGGAATTGTATAAGAAAGAGTTTAGTATACCCCAGCAGTGGATTTGGTGCAGCTAGGCAGGGCTTGGCCCTTGGTGCAAGCTAGTTTGGTTACAATTGGAAGATAGGTTGAGGAGGACTATGAGGGCCATGAAGGTTATAAAGAAGGCAAGAATAATGAAGGTGGAAAGCGAGAAGATAGGTTGATGGGGTCAAGTTCAATTTCAAGGCGGTGGCCAAGAGCAAGGCTCTCAAATTGCAAAGAGGTTCACATCCAGACAAGCCACCTAGGCCAAGGCAAGATTACCCCAAGTGCATGGAGACCTCACCTTTTCGAGGTCAAGACATCAAGTACAAGCAAGTTCAAGTGGTGATGAGAAAGTTTCTAAGGACAAGCTCAAGCATCCAAGGCTTCACCTCATCTCAAGGATTAAATAAATTTATAAGATAAGGTTGATGAGGTGGCAATTTCATGTGCATGCAATCAAATCATGCCAAGTGTCCTATGTTCTCATTGGTTGACAAATTATTTTAATTTTCTCATTGGCCCACAAAGTTGGTGCCCTCATGTAATTGGTTGAAAGATGGTAACCCTAATTAGGGTTTGTAAGGTTTAATCTTGGCCCTTGATTTTGCCCCTTAATCTTGGCCACTCGTTGTAATTTTGAGCCTCTATATAAGGCCATTTGTTCTCATTTGTAAAAGGGAGTTATGTTGGAGAATTGTTGCCAAAATACTATCAAAATTGTTCTCTATTCATTGTTGTGGTTTGCATGGTGGATATACATGATCATTTTGGTGTATTGCATGTTTCTTCTCATCTCTCAAATTAAAGTAGATTTCATTTCATGTTGTTAAAGTAAGAATAGAGGTAGATGGCTAGTTGTATGGTGATATTGGTAAATGTTTGATAGGGATGTATATACTAGGCCACTAGCATCTTAGCGGCTTGTTAAGAAGCCTTGTGTGGTAATCTAGTTCAATTGCTCCCAAGTTCTACTTGCATTTCATCTTCCCGCTTGTACTTTAAGTTGGGTTGGAAGATAGGTGTTAGTGTGAAAATCTTAAGAGTATCCCTGAGAATCATTGCACCAATGGAGGTAGCGCCGCTGGCAAGCTTTCATTAGGTTGATCCCCGTCCATTTGCCAATCTTTCCATTCCTTAGGAGTAGTAGCAAAGTAAGAAGTAGTTTAGTAGTGAGAAGTTTGAGAAGTAAAGTTGAAAGTGGTAAATTGGAGAAAGTCATTGAGTATACATTGCAAAGCTAGATCTCATCATAGCGAGAGTTTGACATCCTCAAGTGAACAAAACAATGTAAGCCCGCCGAAGTGATTACCAACAAATCACATTTATAAAATTGAGTTAGTATCCACAGGTGTAAGGAACCTTGGAGTATCCTCGTATACTTTTCAAGAGAGGGTTGAGTGTTTGGTACGCTGTATCAAGTATTTCAATTGCTATATGTTATGTAGTGGTACAAAACTCACATCAACACGACTTTAAGCCAAATGGTTATTTCTAACTAGTGGGGTATATGGAAGGCTTTGAATTCAAAAAGAGCCCAAAAGGTCAAGGCTTTGGTCTTTGATGACAATTGGTGGGCTTGTGTGCAATTTGTATTAGATTTCACCGAGCCTATCATGACTATGCTCCGCTTTGCCAATACAGATACACCTTGCTTGGGGGATGTGTATGATGGCATGGACACCATGGTTGAGAAGGTAAAAGTTTCCATACAACAACATGAGAATGACCCCACAAAATGTGAAGCCTTATGCAATAAGGTGGAAGCAATCATTCATCATCGTTGGGAGAAGATGACTACCCCATTGCACCTACTTGCATATGCCTTATCTCCGAGGTACTATAGTGAGAAAGTACTTGGTATGCCAAATAGAGTTGCACCATATGCGGATGAAGAAGTTGCTATTGGGTGTTACAAAGCTTTTACAAGACTCTTCCCAAATGATGAAATGCACAACACAGTGAGGCTAGAATTTGGCTTATTTTCTTTGGGTTTAAAAATGTCTCCATTTTCAATAAAGGACCAATATAAAATGAGAGCTATCACATGGTGGTACATGTATGGTCAACCATACAAACATCTACAAGGTCTTGCAATCAAGATCCTCTCACAAGTAAGTTTTTTTTTGTTTTTTGTTTACCACTTGTATTCTACAATTTAGTGTTTAACATTCTTTAATTTGTTTTTCATTTGTATGTTTAATTTTGTGAACACTATCTAAGTTGCAAGTTCTTCTGCTACTGAACGGAATTGGAGTACATACTCCTATATCCATTCAGTGAAGCGCAACCAATTGGGCTCAAAGAAAGCTGAGGACTTGGTTTACATTCATACCAACTTGCGTCTTTTGTCACGTAACGAGAATGAATACAAGGGTCAACCAAGCTTTGGGATGTAGCCCCTGAGTGTGCAAACTTGGATGCAACGCTTCATGATCTTACTACAATTGCAAATGATGGTGATGATACCATGACACATGGTGCATCTAGCACAAGTGGAACCGTTCTTGGTTCAAATGATCTTGAACTTGCAGCAATTGGAGATGATGAGAATGTGGATTTTCTTGAGAATCCTTATGATTCTGAATCTAATTAGTGAATCTTGAGTCTTGACTCTTGATTGATGAACATTGAAATTTGAATCATGATTTTGTAGTTCAAATTGCATTGGAATCTTGAACACGAGTAATTAGTTATTGAACTTCTTTCAATTTGAATATTTGTGTCTATGAAATTTTAAGTTGAACTATCAAATATGAAATATCTTGAATCTTGATCAATGGTGAAGTATCATTATTCTGATTCATACTATCAAATGATTTATTTTTGTATATTTCTCGCACTTCTTTGCATATATGATATATACAATATATATATTATATATAATTATATATATATATTTTTAAAATATATATATATATATATATATATATATATACACGCATCCAAATCCGCACCCGAATCGGTAACTTAGATTTTTTTATCCTTTTCTACAACAGACACAGCCTTATTTTTAACTTGCTCCGGGAATTTGTTTGTTAGTAGAGTTTGATCTTTTACTATGTTCTCATATTTTACCTTATTATTTTGCTGCTATTCAGCTTGGATCTCCATGTTCTATTTTCATCTCAAATTTCTTCAGATTATAAACTGTTGCAGTAGTCACATTCAAACAATAGAAGTTCTCTGGATAATTTGACCACTATTAAAAAAAATTTAATAGAATTGTTTGGGTTGTATAGGAGCCCATGCCCATTGTTAAAAATGATTAGAAATAGGCTTGGAAGTCAACAAATGTCCCAAAGGCATAGAAGATGCTACATTAAAAAATAAAACCACTGATGATCTGGAAAATAGCTCAAAACAGAGCACATCTATAACAAAAAGTCTCCTGTACCAAGCATGCTTGCCAGCCTGTTTTTCCTGTGTGATCTTAGAACCATCTGAGAGGATTCAGGAAGCTTTTTTTCTAGATTTCCTATAAGAATCCGTTGACTAAACATCCTCCCTGGTGGTAGTTGCCACAGCAGCATCACCCACAATAGAAGGCCGGGACTCCTCTCAGGAAGCATGCAAAGAGGCAATAGTACCTCCATCTGTAGAAAACTAACAAAAAGAAGGGGTCACTAATCCCTTTTCCACCTCCGTAGAAATAGACTGTGACAGTACAAACTTCTGAAAAGTGAACAATCACGGAAACAGAATCACACTTCAGACCTTGTAGAGCAGGAGACTGAAGAAATTCTGACTTAACCTCCAAAGAAGGACCCACGTGGAAGGAGAGATGAGTTATTTTAGATGCCACCCTATGGCATCTTTCAAAGCAGCACGAGGGGCATTTTCAACTATCTGTTGAAAAAGATCCACATTCCTCCATCAAGATGCCTTTCGAGGAGCTTTGTGCTTCCTTCTTGACCACAAATCCACTTGATGCCTCAGACTGAAAGACTTTCAGCAATGAAAATCCAAATTCTAAACCCCAGCTGCTGTTTCCAGATTGGGTTTTCCACCTTATGCCACATTTCTAGGTTGAATGAGAATGATCCGCCATTTAAGAAGAGATGAAAGAAACTTACCCAGAGAGTTGAAACAAGATGGAAGACAAAAGTGCAAGGGGAGATTAGGTAACCTAACTCAAACTGCTAACACAGAAAACAATTCAGGCAACAGATTAAATCTTGAAACCATGGTTTCATTTATAGAAAAGCCTTACCCCAGAAACTGGGCCCTTTTGCAAGAATAAACCCTACTCTGGCCTCCAAATCACAGACTATTTTTAAAGAGCCTTCTCACATAACTAATAACTGTTTCTATGAGGAAGGGTTTCCAATGTTTATACTTTTAAGAATGCAAATTTGGCAAACTAGACCAAAATTGATGAAATCTACAAATTAAACCCTTCTCTGCAGCATCCTCTCCAATCTCATGTCCCAGTTCTAAAAGAGGAATCTTCACAGAAGATTTTACCATCAAACCCTTCAAGAAAGATTTAACATGCACAGCAGAATCACATGACAAACTGCTTCCACTGACTTTGTTGGTATTGCACATGCACATCCACATCCCTCCACAACTGAACCCTGGCAACCATACAGCTTCACATGATCAGGAGTAATTGAAGCAGAAGCATCTTGGACTGGAACTGAAGCAGGGCAATGATTGGAGGCTCTAGCAGCACCCTCCTTTTGCTCCACAGAAGGTTTTCTTGCAAGAGAGTGCTCCCCTCTAGACATTCACCATTGCAGCTCTGGTCTCCTGATTACTATCAATTTTATTCTTATATTCATTATTGTTGTGATATTTCAGGATGAAATCACAAACCTTGCTTCTAAAGTATTCTGTTGTTTTAACTTTTTAAGTGTTGCTTCAGGGGAGGCTATTGTGGCTAGTGATTAGCATGGGCTGCAGTTTTTCTCTATCTGTTTCCCTATTTATGTACGCTCCCCATCATATCATGGTTATATGCAGAAATATCTTTATTGCTTTCATTTTGGAGCTCTAATGAAATATGAAACCTTCAAGCTTTTTCATTTATAAGCCAGATCTTATATAAACACACATGTGCACACCCCCAAACACACATTTTAAGCTGATTAGCTATGTAAAATCCATGCCAATCAAGAAGGTAAAATAGGTAATTGTCAGCTTTTGATGTAATTTGAATGGCGAGGCCATTATTTGAGCCCTCACTAATAATTCTCAGTTTATTGCGCATATTGTTTGAATGACTTGACTTTATTGAATGATCTTTTGATATAACATGTTTTGACCTGAAATTCTTGGAAGAGAGAACTTTTAGGTGGTTAATAACTTAATGAGTTAATACCAAACAGTCCAAAACAAACTTGTTTTCTCTCTTACAGTAAATTTCTAGCATTAAAGCAAGTGATAGATCACAAGGCTCCTCAGTAGCCTCAACATTCACTGGGTCAAAAGAGCTCTTTTGAGACTACTATTATGATATTAGTTTATGCTTACCTGGATCATTTCTAAAAGCTTTATTAGTATTGTCTATGTTGCAGGGTTCTATAGAATTGTCCCCATACCGGTTCTGGTCTGGTTCAGTTCTGGTATTACCTGGTGTTCACCGAGAGACTGCCCCATGCACCCCAGGTAGGGCAGACCCTGGGCAAACCCAAATGAATGTCCATGTGTCGCTAATTATTTTGGTGCATTGATCTTAAAATGTCATTATTTATCCATATTATTTAATAATTACTCAACTTTTGTCTATTATTCCATATGAGTTGTGATGCTGGGTCATGTTTGAAGGTGAAATATTCATTTTGTTTCTTTCCGTATTACATCCTGACAGAGTAACCCATCTAATGTTTGCAGGAGATTTCCCTATACCAATTTACATTTATTTGGAAATGTGCAGAGCACTGCAATAGAAGGTCGCTAATGTTTTCACCTTTCTGATCTCGTTTTTACTCTGCATTCCTATTATGAGTTAATGCCAATATGCTTTATTTTGAACTAAAAAAGAAGTGTACTACGTTCTTACATCCTTATAATATTTGCCTTCCTTCTAAATCAATTGAGGGAGCATGACCGGTCAGGGAGAGAGTGAAAACTTTCCATGCTGAAAGTGTTGACTCTGAGGTCAATAGAATGTTGGATTCGGAATATGATGATTTTTTAACATTTTGTTCATATTGCATTTATACTGTGAATATTTATGCCTGCAAGTCATTTATAGTTATATAGAGTATTATTGTTTATATATAGATACATAGGATATACATATATGCATTTGTATATACACACAAACCCATACTCCTACCCAAGGGGACAAAATTCGGTGCTAGCAACCCGAATCTTAAACCTGTACCCACCCTCACTAGATAGATAGATAGAATATACATAATGTATATGCGAACCCATGCCCCTATCCAACAGGGTATAACATTTGGTACTGCCAACCCGAACCCCAAACCTGTACCCACCCTCGTACCAGGACTGGCAACTTATACTATTGTTTATGATAGTTGTTTGCATTAATTTTTTAGCTGCGCATTAATATTAAGGACTAAATGCGGCTGTAATATAAATAATATTGTAGCATGGATCCTGTATACACTCTTTCATGAACACTTACTAATTTTCGACACAGTCACTCTCTTGTCCTCATCACCTTGTGAGGTAAGGAGAGAAAGGGGCCAGAGTGATCAGATTCCAGGATTCTTCTATTCCCCACATTGCACTTTCCTCCATGTTATCCTTATCTCGTGTTTCCACTCTATAATTTATGCTGTCAGAACCAGCTGGAGCCAAATCTGATCATTAGGACAGAACTGACAGTGGCCATTTCTCCAACCTATGTTGGGGAATGGTATATAAGCTAAGTTGCCGGTTTGTGTTCGGGTTCAGATTGGCATTTGAAAACTTGGTTCTCTGGTACAGCAAAATTTTGAAATGGGGTTTGGGTTCGTTAATACAAAAGCAATATATATATGCAGCATAGAAGCATGAATTAAGATTAGAATGTCACATAGTATCATATAAACAACAAAAACACCATAAACTTGTAATCATAGCATCATGATCATACCATCAAAGCATCATATACTTCAAGTTCAATATCAAAATATTAAAATAATAATATCAAGTTCAAGTATCATTGTTTCGACAATTGGAACTTTAGAGTTTAATTTTAAGTTCTAATCATCAAATGAATTCTCTTAATCATCAACATCATCATCATCTTGTGGAGTTTTGGAGCTGTCATCATCATCATCATTGGCATTAGATGATTCACAAGCAATGCCAATGTCAATGCCACTTTCACTTGCACTAATAGTGTTCTTTCTTTCCAAGTCCTCAAATGCAGCAAGCTGAGAAGTGGAAGCATCCAAGTCTGTATGGTGTAGCTCTGTATCCCACATCTTGGACTCCCATTCTTTGTATTTATTTTTCTTCCTAGAAAGGAGACACAAGTTGGAATGCATATATACTAAGTTCTCAGCTCTTTTTGATTGCAATCTATTGTGCTTTACTGAGTGGATGAAAGAATATATGCTTCAATTTCTTTCTGATGCAGATGAACTAGCAACCTATGAAGACAAGACAAAGTGAATAATTAAAGTTTTAAAATTACTAGCAACCTATGAAGACAGTAAATTATAGGTAAAACTTGTGAAAAAATAAATGTTCATTAATTGTTAAACTTGTGATAAGATTTTGATTGCGAGGGGCTGCAAGTTTTGGAAGCATTGGCCATGTAAGTACCACCAACCATAGATGGAAAAATCAGAAGACTTGCCTCGGACTTGGAAGCACTCGCGAGTCAATGAGCGAGTCGAATTGACCCGCCACGGACTCGCGAGCTGAATCTAGGTGAGTCCTCAACTTAGACTCCTATTTTTTTTCTTAGGACTCTGCCGTGTCCAACATCGTGACTCCTAAGTCATGTAGATGGACTCTTGCCGCAAACTAAAAATGCTCAGTCAACTTTAAGATATTAGGATAGGAAAGAGGAAAGACGTAGTCTTTACTTTGCTGTTTTACACATTTGGACATATCATTAAATGTAATTTTGTAAACATTTATAAACTTATGCTTCTGTTAAACAGCCGGTTACCGATTCACAACATCCTGGCCTGGATTTGGAAGCGGATGCATTCTGATGCGGATGCGGATTCTGGTGCCTTGTGGATGCGCGCAGGAAGCGCATCCTGGGCACCCGGATGCTCTGTGGATGCGTAACAGAGCATCCGAGTGCCCAGGATGCGCTTCCTACACGCATCCACAGGGCACCCATAAGCTTCCACAAGCACCGCGAGCCCAGAATCAAAACTGACACATTTTTTTGATAAAAAACAATTAAAGCACATTAAAACATGTGCTTAATAACATTTTTAATCTATTTTTTTGCTCCTAAACAAAAAACATGTGCTTAATAACCATTTTTTTTTTTAATGTTCTGATTCGAATTCCAGTGAGCTATTACATGGAGCTTGTTTCCTTTATACTTAACTGTCAAGTGAACTTATTGGTTTAATATATTTTTGTCTTTGTATCACAATGTAAATATGGACTTGTCTAATGGTAGTAGTATCTCTGTGATAACAGTAACTTTGTGATCATTCAGATACAACATTCTCAGATTTTGATGTACTCAACTTTTATGTACTATCCTTATATATATATATATATATATATATATACACACGCATCCAAACGCATCCGCATCCCCTAAAAGAAAAATTTCATGCATCCGCATCTCACATCCACATCCACATCCAAATTCGCACCCGAATTGGTAACTTAGGTTAAACATTTTAAAGTTTGAAATTGAGTATGAATGATGAAATTTCAAGTATTGAGTGTTTGGAGATCATATGATATGTGTGATGTTTCAATTATGGCTCTTATGTTCTCCAAATGCAGTAATTTGTTTTTGTTTTTTTGTAAGACTACGTTTTTTTCTTTTATCGTGTCCTTGCCGAGTCCAAGTTTTCCAACTATGCCACCAACTATGAGCATCCTTCTTAAACCTATGACGAAGAGCATTAACACTTAGACCATTTGCATTCACAAAATGTATGAACTTATTTGTAATCAAATCTTGCACATCATCTTTAGGGAAGAGTCTAAGGAATGCTGCCTTGTACCCTTCTGAAATTTATAAATCTCTATATTGGTGCAAGCCCTCCTATCATATCAAGATATTGTTGCTATAATATTTTGGAGTCAATGCATAGGCAAGATGTAATGGAGTGGTCATCTTATTCCATCTTTCTTCAACAATTGTATGCAATTGATTGTAGAAAGTCCCCTCAAGGTCTTGCTCTTTTGCATTTATGATGCACTTCATCTTCTCAAGCATTGAGTCGATGCCATTGTACACCTCTCCAATGCAAGACCTATCTATGTGAGTCTAGCGAATCATGCTCATAATAGTCTTGGTGAAACTAAGGATATACTCCACATAATCCCACCTTGAGCCATCTAATATCCTTTGCTTAATTTTTGTTGCCCTCTTAGTTTTGCTTCCATATAGACCAATTTTGGCTAATCACCATATTACAAAGTGCCACTTAACTTTCACAAGTTGTCGCAAGACGACCGTGTTAGATGCAAACTAGGTCTCTGCAACCTATAATAGAAATTAAAGCCAAAATGATTAAAAATTAAAGACAAACTTTAAATAAGACTACACATTACATAATCAAATTATGAAAAACAGAAAATGTCAAACACTAAATTTTTTAATTAAATTATTACTTCACTTACCTTCAATAGCTCCAAACTTAAAAATGATCTAAAAATTCCTTGAGACATGTGGTGGTTGGTGATGAACATCTAGATGTCCTTAGCCTTTGCATACACTGCTTTGATCCACTCAATTTTAATCACAATTTTTTGTAGCATAAGATTGGGTGAGTGGATTGCATAAGGTGTCCAAAAGATATGTTGATATTGTTATTCAAGGAACAAACCAACAACTCTATAATTCTTTGCATTGTCCATTATGACTTGAACAACATGTCTAGGTCCCACTATCTCAATGGTGGAGATGAGCATATCAACAATAAATTGTCCATCTTTTACATGCTTCTCACAATCCAAGACTTTCAAAAACATTGCCCCTTTAAGGGACATCGGTATGACATTGATTAAGGGGCGATTTTTTTGAATCTTTTTGCCCATATGAAACAATGGATACACTTGTCTCATTTCATGATCCCTTATCGGCTTCAATGAATCTTCAACCCCTTTGACCTCTTTTTCCAACAAGGCGTCACGTACGAACCCTAGCCCTTATACCCTCTTGGATCTTCATTAACGCTTTTTAACATCTATTAGACTTTTTCCAATACGGGGAGCGAACAACATTGAAAGCCAACCCATGTGCATATATACATCTTGCTAAATCTTGGTTGGCAATCTCACAACTCTCATTTTGAAATGCACTTTTCAAAGGTCCCTTTCTTTTGCATACAATGGGTGCTTCACTTTCAGGTTCAACTATGGTAAAAAAATGGGTGTTCTTCTACCACAATATTCAAATTAGATAGGGGCTGCATTTCCCTTGATTTTTTTTGGAATGGGTAGATTTGATGTACGCGCTTCTCCCTCTTTTGCTTCTTCGTGTTCCATTTTTTACACCGCCTCTTGTGGTATAGGCACACCATTTTTTCTAGGGCATTTTTTGATGCCTCTTCCTGGTATTCCACACAAATGCCCTACCACCAAAAAAGATGAACTATTATGTTCTGCAACACACCCTTGGCCTTTCCTGGTATCCCCACCTCCTGGAAGCGGTCATATAATATCAACATATTTCCATAGAGGAGAATTTGGATCTGTTGTGTTTTTGTTGTTAATTTGTGCCTATGGAGGAAGAGGTAAATGTCGTTCTAGTTCCTATGGCAATAAACTTTATGAACACATTCAAAGCAAAAAAAAAAAGAATGGAAAAAATAGGTAAGGTAAGCAAATGATGTTTCATATTTATGAAACAAAAATGGATGAAAAAATTGAAAAGGAACTTACCTCTTTCAGCCAATGGAAGCTTGCAAATGAGTAGGAATGAAGCTACAACACTTGATCAAGCTTTAAAATTTGATCTTCAACTTCCTCTATTTGATGTTAGAAGCCAAACTTTTGCTCAACCTGCAAGAGAAAAACAACTGCTTGCAAAACAAATGAGAAAAAATAACCTCCCTAAGTGTTTTAAAACTCACTTTTAGGGTTTCATATCACTTTATGGAAGTCATGGACTTCAAAAAAATTTCAAAAAATCAGTGCCTAGGAGTCCGGCTTCGCCTTGGGTTCACCCGGGTTTGTCCTAAACAAACCGGCACTTCGTGGAATGTACCTTGGCTGGACATACATGGGTGCTGGACCAGGATTGGTACTGGCTTCGGATCGGACCAAACCGGGCACTCTAGGGGGCAAACCTTGTGACTTAGTATATAAGGGTAACTTGTCTACCATTTTCAAACCAAGCTATGACATCTTGCATTTCCTGATTTTTACGCTCTACTCTTCTACTCTATATGCTATAGACTTCTGAAGGACAAGCTTTCTTACAATCCTTGCAAGTGAACTATCTCTTCTTGCTAGGAATCCCTCATAATACTTGACAAGTTGTCAGTCCTACAACTCTATGCTATCCTCTCTCTACACTCTATTCATCAGTAGTCTACCCAAATCGTGGTTTGTTTAATCATCTAGGTGGGGATTGACATATTGGGACAAGCTTTCTCTTTTATAGGAACACAAATGACTGTGGTCAAATCTTTCTGCAACCCAACTTTAGTCAAGGTGTGCTCATTATAATCTCTTTATTAGTTACATATTTTGTCATCTTGTATCGACCTTTATGTTAATAAATTAATTATACAACTAGGTTTATACTATACAGTTGTGGGTTCATTAAATCTAGTTGTATAGAGATTCTGTCTCATATATTTCTATCTTGTCTGTCCTTGCAAATCTCTATGCTATTGTGCTCTGCAAATAGCTTTGGGATTTGAGCAATACTATTCATGATCGATTATTAAAGATGGGACAAATTTGCCCCTCTTAACTAGTTGGGTAAGCAAGATACAGTTGAACTTATAGATAACATTGTTAGGATTGAGTAATACTGAGAGGGGGGGTGAATCAGTATTACAACACTTTACTTTAAACTTAAACCAATTGTAAACAAACCATATGATTGCAGTAATGAAAAGAACATAAGTAAATAACACACAACTCATAACACCATTATTTGTTTTCGAGGAAACCATGGCCAAGGGAAAACCCCGGTGGGGATGGTACCCACAAATATGCACTAGAGTATAATGTCCCTATTAGGAGACCTAGCCCTGTTAGGAGTTGAGTATTACATAGTACATTTCCTTGTTAAAGGAATATGAACCCTTTTAAAGGTATACAACAACTCTTACAATCAATACTTCGGTTACAAAGTGTTCTAAAAAATGAACAGAACAAGCATCTGCTATGCTTTGATAGTTACAATTGTAGTTCTTAATATCCTCAGTCAACCTCTGATCTTGCATTTTCCATCAACCATTACTGATATCTCTATTCCGCTGTCATATCATATCGCTCCACAAAAAGTTCTTCATTTATATATGTATTCTATCATCAATCGACTCTCAAATACAATGCAAAATATAATAATTAATAATGCAAAGAGTAAATACTAAGTCGACGATCTTGTATTACCAAAGTGTCGGCAATCCACAATCTTTATCTAACTTAGCACGTTACGATTCCATCTTATATTCCCTTAATCATCGCGATTGTTCATATGCTCTATTTCACTGTCCCTCTGTCTTCGCATGTCTCCAAATCACTGTAACTTGTGATAACAATACCAAAACATAAGCAGCCTTAACTGAAAGTCATACACATACCAAAATGTCTTCCTCTAAGCTCACAAGTCATCATCGATCATATAATACTATCTTTGATGTCCCAAAACAGTACTGTAGTACTCTGTAAATCTATCTCCATACTTAGTCATTTTGAAGATTGCATTTCCAAAACTAAACTTAACTTAATGCAATCACCATATCAGATGTGTTGCCATAAATGACAACCCTCAAGTGCTTCATACTACTCTAAAGCATCACTTGCCAACAATATCTCTCTTTGGCATTGATGGCAACACTTAGCGAAAAATGACTAAGTGTCCCAACAAAACACTTAACTCTCCTTTTCTCTTTCTTCTCTTTTCTCCTAATATCTTTTTCTTTTTCTTTTATATAGATATATTTTTTCATATTTTTCTTCTTCTCTTATACATATATTTTTTTATTTTTCTTATTTTCTTCTCTCCCTTTGACATCAATGGCAAAGGTGTACCCAAAATCTCAAAATTTATAAGAAAGGCATAGAACTTAGTGCTTGCTCACCAGTTTTAGAATATCTTGGAAGGAGTCTTCCAAGGTCTTCACTTCATCATTCCATGATTTGATCAACAATTCACTGACATGTATCAGTCCATTCAACGCATAAGATGAAGTCTCTGCTGCTTTTAATTCTGTGGGCATAGCATTGATCATTGATTCCCCAATCTTCTCCATTTCAATAAGATGTGCCTCAAGAATTGATAGCTTAGGAGTGATTAGACTCTTCAGCAAACCAAATCTTGTCATTACTCTCCCTTTCTCTATATCCAATACATTCATCTTATAAAAAATCTTTGATGCATGCTTGTTCATCTCTAATACAGTTTGTGAGGAGGTTTCACAACTGTCCATCATGCTATCCAAAGTAGCTCTATTCTTAGCTATAATATCTTCAATGTTTTGAATGTGTCTAATAGGGTTGATACAATAGGTTTATAACTTCCTTCCATGTGCGACACAACTTTTGGCCTTAGATGTAGTTGATCTCAGAATACCTAAGTCCCATGAAATAGACTGACATACTTCCTTCAACTTCTTCTCTAGATATATTTTCTCTGCCTTCTCTCCTGCGATCTTCACTAAGGAATCATAGTGACTATCAAAGTTATCTAGTGCCAATTTTAGGTTCTCAACATCATCTTTTCCTTGAAAAATAATAGGTATAGGGAGTATTTTATTTACTGTATCAATTGCCCTAGCAATTACCTTAACCTTTTAGTCTCCTTTTTGTTCAGATCTTTCTTTTGCCTTAGCGAATGCCATGAAGGATAATCTCATCAATTCATCCTCATCCATGTTTTCTACATCTGTGCTCACAGGCTTGTCCATACTTGCCAACAATAGAGTGGTGGAAGTATCAGGTTCTTGCTTGACTTCAGCTCTTGCCTCTTCTCCTTTTCCTCTGCCTATCTCTTCTCTCTGTTTGGTTTCTTCTTTCTGTCCTTCCTCTTCCTGTTTTTCTTCTTCTTCTGTTACTACACTATCCATGTTTCCTTGAAATGGATCACTCTCATCAAGTGTAGTGTCAAGGGTTATAGGCACACCGGCAACAAAGAAATCTAGTTACTTGTCAGAGCTTACTTCGCTTCTTTCCATATTACCCTCAACTGACTTAGAGCTTTGTCCAATTCGTATGGGTGTAGGCTTGGTAGCCTTAGGAGGTGAAAGCTTCTCAAGAATGTCACTCATAAGTATCTGATCTAGTGCCTTCTGAGTATCTTCAATGACTTTATCATATTTTCTGCCCATAATCTTTACAAGTCTTGCCTTTGTTCTTAGTAAGGGTTTGAGTTCCTTAATTATCTTCTCTCTCTCCTGTATAGAAACTACAGGCAACATGTCCTCAATAGCTTTATTCCTTATCGCTTCATCTTCTGTTTGTGCAAGTTGTTTTCTGATTTCTAATTTTCCATACAAGTCTGTAGGTATACTGCCCTCAATTTCCAATAGGATCTTCTTATAAACCAGTAGGTATTCAATCACTATATCTTCTATTATTGTTTGTTTGTCAAAGTCATACCTCTCATAGTATATGCTCAATGTTTTTAGGTTTTCATCTCTTATGATCCTCTTTTGCAATGTTTCTATGTCTGGTTTCCAACGGTCCTCTGCTTTCTTTTGTTCTGACTTGTCTTCTTTCTTCTCAGTTTCCTTACCCTCTTTCCTCTTTGCTTCCACTTCAACCTTTTGTTTCTTAGGGCTATTGGGTTGATTGTTCTAGTGGATCTTCTAGGTGTGCTCGCAAGTGTATCTTCTTGTGCTATCTTCTTTGGAGTGATAGATAGATCAATTATATTGGAAGCAGGATTTACTATGTTTTTTGCTTCAAAAGGTGGAGGAGCTTCAATTCTCATGCTTTCCGATCCAGAGGTTCCTTCGGTCATTTTAGTCCTTACTTCTTTTAGTTCTTCCTTTGTCATCCTAGCCTTCGCTACCATTTCACCAACCATTTTCTCTATCTTTCTTTTTCTTATGCCTCTATCATGTTCTTCTCTGACTTTTGTTGACTTTTCTTCATATGTGCCCCATCTCTCCTCAGATGTGTCAACTTCAGATGCTAATACATGTTCTATTTGCATAACAAGAACTTCATAACTGACTTCATAACCCATGGGATAGCACCATTTATTTCTTGGTTCAACTGCTTCAAAACATACACAATCAGTTTCAACCATGAAACAGATTGTATCCTTGTATTTCTCAACCAATACTTCAGGGATTCTAAATCTTTCTTTCATTTGTCTTTGTAGAATTTTGATCATGGCAAATAGTTCTCCATCTACCGATGTGTTGTTTTGTCTTTAGTAGCTCTTTGGTATTTGAATACCAGTGGGCATGTTGTCCTTCCATGCTCTAGGGTGCATTCTGGGAAACTTGTGCTCAATATGTATATACAGGTGAACTAGAAGTGAGCCAAATCTAAAAGCCTTAGATTTATCCTTCTTGATTATCTTTACATTTTCCAAAAACTGTTGTGCTAGAATCTCGCATAGATTGTATTTGGTGTTCTCGTTCACCATCCTATAGAGTTTGTATTCAAGTAACATGGCAACTAGTCTTACATCTTGTTGGAATATGTCATTCACTGTCATGGCTCGCTTGTCCCATTTTGAATGTGTTAGGGTTTCAACTTGTTTCTTTATATTCTTTTCTGCCACAGGAATAACTCGAGTGTTGTCTAACCCAGTAATGTCATGGATCAACTGACTACAAATCTTTACAGGTTGCTCTCCTATCTAGATGAACTGGTCATGAACTCTACTAAGTATAATCTTAAACCATTCTACTTCGCTGAACTCATTCATGTGGGTTAACTTCATGATGGTCAGGTCATTTAGGTGCTTGAATTCATCCTTCATTTTGTCATCTTTTTTAATCATCTCACCTATTTCTCTGAATAACTCCGCATCACCTATTGTCTCATAGTTGCAATGAATGTATGCCCTAATATCTTCTACGTGCAAGACGCCTTATGGTGTTTGCAAAAAAGCTCCTTCAGGGTCGTCCTCACAAGACTTAAAGGGGTGCTTCTTAAACTTGTATCTAGGTCTATCCATAACATCATAAATCACAGGTGCATCCATAGCTTTCTGTTTGAGTAAACGATCTAAATACCTTAAACATGTTGTGTTCGGAACTTCCGCTTCGATCGATCACGCAATGTAGTTGCTTGGTGGTTTGATATGCTCTATACTCTGCTCTCCTTGGTCGCTACTCATCAAATGGTGAAGAAGTGAGTTGCTTTGAGGTCATTTATTCATCGCCAAGTGTAAATACACTTTACCCAATTACATCAACTTCGCATACTATCCAGTCACTCATAAATCTCGCACTCATAGGATATCAATCTTTAGATGTTGCGATCACAGATATAGGCTTCATAGTGTTTTTATACACCATAACTAAGCTCGCATGAGCTCACTCCTTAGAATCAAGGGATGGATATAATCTGTTGTCTTCATCCAATGCTCCCCCTAAGGCCATGCTCGACCTTTTAGGTTGATGTAGCAATGTTAACATCAGGAGAAGGCACAGTAGCATCTACTGTCTCTCCCTGAACCAATGCCTTATTGAATTCTTTGATTGTCCATGTCTTACCACTATTCTTATCTGCTGGTTTCCTGAAATGATTCTTGAATTCATCCATGTACTCACCAAGACTTTTACCACTGTCACCAATATTCTTCTTTATAACCATAAGAGGTGGTCCTCTTCTTTCGTCCATTCCTTTATACCTGCAAAAGTTTGCTATATGTCTTAAGTTGTTTCATTTGTAACATGCAGGTAGTCTTTTGTCCTGATTAACCTGCAGTTTACAAAACCTTGCAATGTGCCCAAGGTTATTGCATTTGTAGCATGTGATCTTGGCTGCTGATTCTTCTCTGATGTAATCTTGTTTGTTTCCAGATAGATCAGGTTTCCTGCATTCTGTTTTCTTGTGTCCATATGCATAGCAGTTGTAACAATAACCAGTAAAGGGTCTGAAAGGGCTTTTATCTCTACAATTTCTTTTCATGTGTCCGAGTTTGTTGCATCCATAGCATCTACCTCTGAAAGGTTTGATCTGATCTCTAGGTTCTTCAAAAGTAGGTTTTTCTTCAGTCTTTGCTTCATGTGATCCTTCATGAGATTTATAACATTCTCCTTCATTGTATCTAATTCCAGTCATATCTCCTTTAGGTTTCTGTCTGTCTCTTTGTTCATCAATCTTATCACTGCTCATATGTAATTTCTCAATGTGTAACTTGGCTTGAACGAGTTCACCTTTAATGATTTGATTGTGTTTCTCCATTTCCAAGCATTTATCCTTGTAGTGATCAAGTTCAATCTGCATTTCTCCTATCTATATGCTTGCTCCTTTTAGAGTCTCTTCAACTTTTATCTTGCATTCTTTTCATGTTGGATCTCTTTAATCATCAAAAGATTAATTTGTTCTTTTTCTTGCTCAAGCTTCTTTAATTGGTCTGATGTGTCATTGTCTGAATCCTCCTTGATCTTTTCCACAAGGTCTTGTCTTTGATTTCTTGAAAGTTCAAGCTATTCCTTTAGTTTCTTAATAAAGTCTTCTGCTCTTCTTAATTTGAATTTCAATTCACCATTCTCAGTCTTTTCTTTGTCCAGGTCATCAAGTGCCGCTTCAAAGTTCTCTTGCAAACTTTCTGAATCCACTCTGATCTCCCTTAAGCTGCTAGACTTTCTCTCCAAGGGCCAAAAGCTCTAATACCAATTGTTAGGATTGAGTAATACTGAGAAGGGGAGGGGGGGGGGGGGGGGGGGTGAATCAGTATTACAACATTTTACTTTAAACTTAAACCAATTGTAAACAGACCATATGATTGCAGTAATGAAAAGAACATAAGCAAATAACACACAACTCATAACACCATTACTTGTTTTCGAGGAAACCCTGGCCAAGGGAAAACCCCGGTGGGGATGGTACCTACAAATATGCACTAGAGTATAATGTCCCTGTTAGGAGACCTAGCCCTATTAGGAGCCGAGTATTACATAGTACATTTCCTTGTTAAAGGAATATCAACCCTGTTAAAGGTATACTGAGCTTACAACTCTTACAATCAATACTTCGGTTACAAAGTGTTCTCAAGAATGAACAAAACAAGCATCTTCTATGCTTTGATAGTTCCAGTTGTAGTTCTTAATATCTTCAATCAACCTCTGATCTTGCATCTGCCATCAACCATTACTGATATCTCTATTCCGCTGTCATATCATATCGTTCCACAAAAAGTTATTCATTTATATATGTATTCTATCATTTAGTCGGCTCTCAAATACAATGCAAAATATAATAATTAATAATGCAAAGAGTAACTACTAAGTCGGCGATCTTGTATTACCAAAGTGTCGGCAATCCACAATCTTTATCTAACTTAGCACGTTACGATTCCATTTTATATTCCCTTAATCATCTCGATTGTTCATATGCTCTGTTTCACTGACCCTCTGTCATCGCATGTCTCCAAATCACTGTAACTTGCTGATAACAATACCAAAACACAAGCGACCTTAATTGAAGGTCATACACACCCCAAAATGTCTTCCTCTAAGCTCGCAAGTCATCATCTATCATATAATACTATCTTCGATGTTCTAAAACAGTACTGCAGTACTCTGTAAATCTGTCTCTATACTTAGTCATTTTGAAGACTGCGACTCCAAAACTAAACTTAACTTAATGCGATCACCATATCAGATGTGTTGCCATAAATGACAACCCTCAAGTGCTTCATACTACTCTAAAGCATCACTTGCCAACAAACAGAATTGTTTTTTTTTGGGATCATTTATGCAACTTGAAAATGTTGCATTGCAAACTATTCCATGGAAATGAGTTCCATCTTGATTCAATGTTAAATGTTAAATGTGGGATTTTTTCATAGTGCTATGATCTTCCATACACAGTCTTTATGGGATATGCCATGTGGCCTTACATTGTGTTTCACTTAGAAGTCTTACAAGGTTTTTGGTTGAAGTACAATCCTTATCTTTTCAAGTCCAACGGTGGGTGTTTTATCCGACCTCATCATATCATTCTTATTCCCACCATCTTGTTATATCAAGAATCATGGTATGGATACTGGGATCTATAAATTTTACTTCACGAGTTTCCTGTTAAGTTATATGGAAACTCAGCGCCTTTGCTGCCCTATATCCCTATAAAACCTTTTCTTAATTTTTTGCTTTATCATACAGCCTACCACTGAATTTATCTTCTAGGATTTTTTATGAGCTACTCTGTCAGATATTTGTGTAATCCTTTTGGAATTATTTAGTAAAGTTTAGCCAGCTTTCAATTATCTAATTTTTCCCATGCATATCATTTTGGATAAATGTTGAATACTTTTCATGTTTAATAGGTTTGATGGAATCAACCTTGCAAGTTCGATTGGAAAAAATGCATCCAATTGTATTTGTAGACAAAATTTGGGTGTTATTTTGGGTAATTTTCTACTTTTGTTCATGCATTGAAGCACTCATATTTAGCTTTTGCATGATTTCATGCAAGATGTAAAACCACTTTCAATGTCTATTTATGCCTACACATGGTTAATAGTGAAGTAAGAGAAATTCATTATTGTATTGGAAAACAGCTAAATTCTTCAATAGTGAATTTGTTTACTATAATGGATTTTTAATCTTGAAGGGTTTTCCCAAATGAAAATACTATGTATAGTCTTTACTTTCCATTATTTTATTTTTTATTCTAGATTATATATGCACTGCTGCTATTATACAAGTTTATTGGACTTATTTTCCCTACATATCATACATCTTTTTAGCTTGCTCAGTGGGTAATAAATTTATTATTAGATTGTTAGAAAGGGAAAACTGGAAAATCTTGTTTATCCATTTTTCCTTGGATGAGGTGCTTAAGTCGATCGAAGCCTTAATGCTAATTGGTACATAAAATTTTGAATGCAAAGATGTCTTTCATGATGCACATTGTGTTTCTTTCATTTTTGTTTCCATATTTTTTAGCAACTAGCAGGGCATTTAGCGCTTTTGGGATGTTTCTTGTCACTAACAAAATTTGATTTTTGAGTATTATGCTGAATAAATTGCATACTATCTGGCATCGTTGCCTGCAATCACACTTAATAGAAAATGTTTAATAGATGAGTCTATGATTGCTTGGAGAATATTAAATAATATTGCTTATGATTGCTAAATATTGTCAAATCCTGAAATTTCATTTTAAACCTTGATATTTATTAGTGTCTTTATTCTGTATTCATGACATTTGGATGTTTTACTGTTATTCATGCACAAACTCCTTAATGTTCTACATTATACAAAGAAACCAGGGCCGACCGGCAAAATTCTTGAGATCTTCGATGGAACTGGAAGTCGTTATAAAAAGAAACTTTTGAGTACAGTAGAAATTATAAACTCTACTCACAGACAAGACTATTTGATAAATTTTTGGCTTATAATCAAATGTTAGGTGTTCATATAATTTATCTCTATGATTTTATCTAAAATCAACCCCATAAATATATTTATTCTGATATTCCATATCTACCTTGTAGACTATCTATGTTATATAAAGCCTTATAGGGGTCCACTAGTTAAAAGCTAAAATGCTGGAAATGAAAATGTTAAAATTATCAATGACCGATAAAGACAGAAAATGGTTTAACTAGGGCAATCTCAAAGATCTTTTTTTTATAATGCTAAATGTCGAATATTTTGGCCATAGATTATTTTATGAATTTTCATAATATTTTATCAAACACATATTTTATATATCTCATTAATGTTATAAAATATTTATTTTAAGTTGTTGGTATTGACATAGTTTGATGGTTGAATTGCGGTGTTATGGATATTGTCATGAAGATTCAAACTCTACTAGGGCGTTATTATTGGGTGATTATGTTAAGATTGAACTTGGGATCAAAAGTATTCAACCTTTTGAAAAACATTCTTTTAACTGTTTGGCATGCCAAATTATTATTTTTTAAGGTTTTTTTTAAAATTTGAAACATTTTCTTGGGAAACAAAGCTCTTCTTAGAACACTTGGGCCACTTGAGAAATAATTTTGTTACACAACCAAGATGATATGCACATTTGAGAGATTTGAACTTAAGAGGAAAAGTTTTGTGCACATAAACTCATGGAGCCAAGTTTACACTCATTGATGTAGATTTGTCCATCACAAAAATACTAGTTTCGCTAATAATGTTTTTAGCTAAAACATGCAAAGAATTTGGTTTTTGATACTTACTACTCTGTCATTGTCACAAATAACATCACTACCCTTTCTTACATGGTGAAAAATATAACAAGTTAATGTCAACCAACATTATCTTGGAGGTGGTGTTGACTTTATAAAGTCTATTTGTTCTTTAAAAAAGCCTAGGTAATTGGTAAATAGATCAAGATTTTAGGAAACTCTAGTTGGTTATAAGTTTGGCCAATATGATGACACGCCTTGTCGAAGATCTAAGATTTCCTTAAGTTCAATGTTGATTATGGCTTGTTATGTGTGGATTTTGTGTGTTTGGTATACACAAGTCTCCTCCCCCCTCGAGGCAACTCATTCTTTACCATTGAATTTATAGTTACACAAGGCTTGTGATATCTTGTTTTCATTATTTTTAATGCATTATATATTTTCATAAAAGCACATATTTGTGTTGGAATATCACAATAAAAAATAGAAGAAAATAGACAATTATCTTCTTGCTTTGTTGGCCTATGATCAACCATGAAAGACAAGTAATCACTAGTAATTTGATAGATAGAAACCTTATTGTCTCTCTAAAAATAAGATGAAAGACTTCTTGTTGAGGGAGACGTCAAAGATTAGAGACTATGACTACAACTTGACTCATGTTTGAGACTTGTTGGAGATCAAAGATCAAAGTTGTTGCTCAATGTATGCCATGACCTTGTTGGATGTTGAGGATTGAGTTTGCTACCCAATGCATGCCAAGAATAGGTAGACATCAACGTTGGGGTGGACTATTACTTGACTTATTCCAATGAGATGTCAAAGATTAGAGATTGGGACAATTTTTAGAGATCAAGGATTGGAGTTGATCAACATATGCCAAAGAGTTGTCAAGGATTATATTTTAGAGATACCACTCAACCCATGCCAAGTTGGAAGGAAAGAGAAACTTCAAATCTCCAATTGTAAGGCTGACATGTGTTGTAACATGCAAAAGGCCCACTAAAGATGACTTGTAATGTAGTGTGTATAATTCAAATTTGGGCCTTAGTTTGATCTTTTGGGGAGTAATATATAAAACTAGGAAAACATTTAAATATAAATGATCCATGTTATGTCATTTTATCCTTTTGACGATTTGTGCTCAAGCTTTTTTGTGGATGAAAATCCATAGAAGATTGCGATTAGTGGATTAAAAACCCATTGGTTGGTGGAATCAAAGGACTAAAATTTTTTGGTTTTTGAAGGCATTCTCACGTAGGGGGTGCATTACAGCTTCAAGGTTTGTTGTACAATTTAATCGTTCAATGAGTACATCATTTGCAAAGATTTGTAATTGTAGTTTGTTGTTATTGTAATGGGTATCATAATAGCCACATTTTTTGTGAAAATCAATATTATATCAATGTAAGAGTTGTGAGAATTTTTGAGTAATTTGTCCAAGTTGTTTGTGTTATTTGGTGTAATTTGATAAAGCTTATTATTGTTGTAGAGATTAGATTCAAATCCATATAAATTACTATTATTCAATTGTGCAAAGTTTATATATTTGTATTGTTTGAGTATGATTAATAGTTGTTTAGATAGAGTTTGGCGAACATTGATGGTTATGTTTAACATGTGATATTCTAATTAAAAATATGGAAAGGAACATTACAATGGTATGAAAGCTAAGATTACAACAAGGAGAATAATGGAAATCCATCAAATTATGCATCTTCTTCTCAACAAGTTCTTAGAATTGCTATATATTCAATACTAACTCACATGAAAAGACAAGATATAAAATGAAGAAAGCATTTGATAATTAGACGAGTAATACCTCTTAAATCATTCACATGCCAAGTAGGCCAAGAGTGGAATATAAGATTGTCATGTGCACACTATACACACTAAAAAGGTGCACTTCTATGAACCATTACATGCAAGGTTGCTCAAGAATGAGGCCTCACAAAGCGGCTCATAGCTCTTTATGCATTGAGTTGCAAGGGACTATGATGTGTTTGCTCTCAGCTAGAGCTACAAGCTTATGACCTTGCTAGTCAACCACACAATGAGAGATTCGAATGAGGACAAGGGCAAGAGTGCCAATATCTTCAAGAATCACTATGAAAATGCAATGCAAACTAGTCTATGGAAATGAAAATGCAATGCAACTAAGCTATGAAATGGAAAGAACAAGTGTTACAAATCCCTCCTATTAAGCTATGTGAGTTAAATTTATTGCATCAAAGGAAACTAAACTAGATGCCATGAAAGCTAAAATGCAAGAATGAAAGACTAAGAACAATAAGGTTTCAAAAAGCTCCAAAAAGTCTCCAAGAATTCCTACAGCATAAGATTAGTATTCAAAACATGATCTAAAAATGGAGGAGAGAGCTTTCCTTTTATAAGAAATGCAAAGGAATAGACCATTGAGATTAAGAGGCAAAAGTCTTAATCAACGGTAGAGGTTGAAAGAGGAGCAATCCATGTGCACAAGTATCCTCCAATGAGAGTGAAGTGTTGACTTTTGAGCCTCATGTGAGACAAAAAGTACTTTTTTCCTTTTTGTGAAATAAGAATAATGTTTTATTTGTGCAACTTAGGATAAGAGGAAAAGTGGGACTTTTTATTTAATCAAAAGGGGAGGAAATATTCTTTTTAATTAAATAAAGACTTAGGATAAATGGTTAGCCCAAGGATAAAAATCCAATATATGATCGAAATTAAGACTTGATCAAGAAATTAATATTGTTGAAAATATTGATTATTGATAAAAAATGATTCAGGATTGATAAATCAAATAAATGGGGCCCAAAGTCTAGGCAACCATTTTAGGGTGCATACATTTGCCCCTCTTTGACTAATGTGTGATCGATTTGGGAACACATGTAGTCAAATAATTAAGTTGCAATGTGAGATCGATTTGGGATCACAAAACAACTCAGATATGAGGTTGATTCGGGATCATATCCGGACATGAGGTCGATTCGGGATCACATTCAAAGTAAGAGATACCAATCTCAAATTTGAGCAAAAGCTCACAAAAGATGTCTGAATCAGAAAAATCAAGGAATCGGGGATGAGAATCCCATAAATACTGCCCCCTCAGAATCGAAATCGAAATCAAGTAGAGGAGAGACAAAAAATCGATAAGGTTGATCAAATCATAATAAAATCACAATCGAAGGTAAGGGTCAATAGGTTAACCATTAGGCAATGAAACATGCCCCAGTGAGGAAGTAGAAGAATAGAAATAGAAGACTAGAAATAGAGTGGATGAAAGACTAGAAAATTTGAGAGACATGGAAGGAAGAAATTCCACCGAAAATTAAATTATGCCTCAAAAGGTCAGTCAACTGCTCAGAAGAAGGGGAAAATTTTTGAAACGTGACTCAGATTTCGATTTCGAATCTGAAAATGGATAGAAAATGATGTGATATGAAAGACCAGAAATGAAAGATATGATCAAGAAGAATCAGAAAATGAGCACAGTTGACCAACAGGTCCACGTAAGATGAAAAAAAGGAGAGCTCTCTCCATATGCAAGGTGCAGAAACTAAACTAACATGAACCTATAAATGCAAGCTACTATGAAAGTGGTTGACTTGCAAGGTCACAACGCTTATAGACATCTAATTATCATCATCGAGTGTTATTGGTAGCATCGTGAGATCATACAATGCACACTAGCATAAGTATGTGGATATGAATATGATCTTTATCAGATAGAAATGTGGAAATCTCACCTAGGCATCAAAGACATGTAGGTCCAAATGACTAATGCAGTGAGATCACCTAAGTTTGATATGGCGAGATATGCTTGTATCAAGACACATGAAAGTCAGGATAACTAAAAGTACGCACTCGCAAAACAGTCAAGGATAATACCTTGTCAATCCATAGTGTCAAGTAAGACCAGCATAAATGCTCATGACAGGTAGGACCAACAAAATATACCCACAAGCAGATAAAGAAATAAAACATGTTCTCATTCCCTCAGTCTTCTAGCTATGCATCATTGAAAACTTCTCAAGGAGAGACCACTCATCAAATAAATCCTCATAGACAACACACAAAGAAAAATAAAGTCAACATATCTCAAGCGAGTTGATTGTTTAAGTGCGTGTGTGTTGGTCATAGAGTCAGACTTTGGTTCTGCAAATGAGAAATATCACATCATACTTAGACTATTGGGAAAGACATCTGATAAGTGTTAAGAAACACTCGACGCAAGGGTAGTGTTGAAAAACACTGTTTGGGGTGGTGTTGAAAAACACCTGTTGTGAAATGCCCCAAGAGACAAATGCACCTAAAAGACCTATGCTAACAGTTATGCCCCTTAGACAAAGATAAAGACCAATTCCAGACCAAGTCAAATAAGGTCAAGGCATGGTGGAAAGTGGCTAAGTGTCGAGGACGCATGCTAATAAATAAGAGTGCAAAGGTCTCAAGTAGCGCCTATTTCTAGGTTTTCACCACTTGGATTTTATTGCAATTTTTCTTTTTTCATTTTTTTGTATTTTTGCTACCAAGGCACCTATTTCCAGGTTTTCACCAAGGCACTTTTTTTATTTTTTTAAATTTTTTTTATTTTTTTCAAGACTTTTTATGCTTTTTAGGATTTTTTAGCATCATATATCAATTTTTTTGGTATTTTTTCAGGATCCATAAAATATGTACAAAGGATGCCCCCAGACAGAACAGGCATCAAGGATAAAACTTCTTGAGGTGCAAAATGTTGATGGGATCAGGGAGCTGTTCTCCATCGGGATCTGATAGTAAATATGCACCTGTACCAAAAGCAGCTGTAATAACATATGGTCCAAGCCAATTGGGTTTGAACTTTTCCTTTTGTTCTCTGTTCTGTTGATTCTTAGGGTTCTCTCGCAAAACAAGATCACCTATCTGAAATTCCCTAGGGCGAACCTTCTTGTTGAATGCCTTGGACATACGCTTCTGATACACTCTCATATGATCAAAGGAAGCCTTACGCTTCTCATCTAAAAGTTCTAGTTCCTGTAACCTCATGGCGCGGTAATCCTCATCTGTTATCAATCCTTTGAGTGAGACTCTAAGTGAAGGTATCTCTACTTCTAAAGGTAATACTGCCTCAGCACCATAGGTAAGAGCAAAAGGAGTAGCTCCTGTAGGTGTGTGTATGCTAGTTCTATAAGCCCATAGGGCTGGATTGATTTGCAAGTGCCAATCCCTACCATTCTTGTGCACTTTCCTATGAAGGATCTTAAGAATGGTTTTGTTGGAGGCTTTTGCCTGTCCGTTTCCCTGTGGAAAGTAGATGGAGGACCAATGTTGCTTGATTTTAAACTTTTTGCATAAATGCTTTAGGTCCTTATTCTTGAATTGACCTCCGTTATCAGTGATAATCTCAGAAGGCACTCCAAATCGGCAAATGATGTGATTCAAGATGAACAAAGAGATAGTCTTGCCTGAAGCAACAGAAAGTGGCACAGCTTCCACCCAATGTTGCTTGATTTTAAACTTTTTGCATAAATGCTTTAGGTCCTTATTCTTGAATTGACCTCCGTTATCAGTGATAATCTCAGAAGGCACTCCAAATCGGCAAATGATGTGATTCAAGATGAACAAAGAGATAGTCTTCCCTGAAGCAACAGAAAGTGGCACAGCTTCCACCCATTTTGTGAAGTAGTTAGTGGCAGTAATAATGAACTTATGTCCACCTGATGAGTTAGGATGAATCTGCCCAACTAGATCAAAGGCCCAACGCTGAAATGGCCAATGAGAAACAGAAGGAATCAGCTCTCTACCTGGAGCATGAATCAGGTTTCCATGTTTTTGACATTTTTCACAAGACTTAGCAAAGGCTACTGCATCTATCTGTATCGTGGGCCAATAATACCCCACCCTAAGCAACCATCGGGCCATGGCAAGACCATTAGAATGTCCACCACAAATGCCCTCGTGGATGTCAACTAACGCTTGGTCGGATTCCTCCTTTTCTAAGCACCTAAGGAGCGTCCCATCTAAACCCCTCCTATATAAATCACCAGAGATAAGGGTGTGGCGAGAGGTGTTACAGATGAGGTTTCGGCATTCAGAACGGTTGAAAGTGTCAAGGATGATGCCATCGCGTAGATATGAATAGATAGCACCATAGCGGGAAGACTCATGTGTGACAAGGGTACATATGACATGGCTTTCAGATGAGTCAAATATGGGATGATGTAGCTCTTCCAACAGGAATTCAAATCTTGATTCATGTTGTTCCAACTGAAGGAGTGAAGCTAATGTGGCCATAGCATCTACAGCTTTGTTCTTTATCCTGGGGATCTGTTGAAATGTCACAAATGTAAAATAACATCTCAATGATTCAACCATCTTCTTGTAAGGTACCAATTTATCATCCTTGGTTTGATATTCTTCACTGACTTGGTTGATAATTAACTGTGAATCCCCAAAGACATGTAGTTCTGTTATGTTCCATTCTATAGCCATCTTCAATCCATTGGTTAAAGCTTCATATTCTGCAATATTATTCGTACATGGGAATAAAAGTTTGTAAGACTTTGGAATATTGTACCCATGTGGAGAGACAAATAATACTCCAGCACCTGATCCATTTTGCATGTGGGAACCATCAAAGAACATTTTCCAAGTGCGAGTAGTCATATACAGGATGTGTTCATCTGGGAATTCCACTTGAACAGGCATACTATCCTCAATTGGGAAATCAGCTAATTGGTCAGCAATAGCTTGCCCTTTTATGGCCTTCCTTTCAACGTACTCTATATCAAATTCAGTCAAAACCATCATCCACTTAGCAAGTCTACCCGTGAGAGCAGCCTTACTAAGCAAGTACTTAAGAGGATCAATTTTTGCAACCAAATGTATAGTATGAGCAAGCATATAGTGTCGCAACTTTTGAGAAGCAAACACCATTGCAAGACAAGACTTCTCAATGTTATTATAATTGATCTCATAGGAGACTAGAGTACGGCTGATATAGTATATGGCCCTTTCTTTCCCAGTGTCATCTAATTGACCTAACAATGCCCCCAAGGAAGACTCTGTTGCTGAAATGTATAGAATCAAAGGCTTCCCTGGAATAGGAGGCATCAAAACTGGAGGATTAGCCAAATACTGTTTTATTTGATCAAGGCTCTTTTGGCATTCCTCATTCCATACGCAAGAAGCACCCTTATGCAGTGTCTTATTAAAGGGTTGTGCTCTATCTGCCAGCTGTGAGATAAACCTCCTAATTGACTGGAGTCATCCCTGAAGACTTCTCATCTAACTAATGTTTCTTGGAGGTGGCATATCTAAAATTGCCTGGACCTTTTCAGGATCAACCTCTATTCGTTTTGCTGATATTATAAATCTTAAAAGTTTTCCTGAGGTGACACCAAATGCACACTTCTTTGGATTCAATCTGAGTTGAAACTGTTCCATGCGATCTAGAATTACTTCCAAATTGGTAAGGTGTGCATCCCTTTTTCTTGATTTAGCCAGGGTATCATCCACATAATCTTCCATGTTCTTATGCATCATATCATGAAAAATTGTGGTCATAGCTCGTTGGTATGTTGCTCCTGCATTTTTTAACCCAAATGGCATGACGTTCCAGCAATAGGTTCCCCATGCACATGTGAACGCTATTTTCTCTTGGTCTTCGGGAGCTATTTTAATTTGATTATATCCTGAGAAGCCATCCATTAGAGAGTATATTTCATAACCTGCTGTCATGTCCACTATCATGTCAATGTTTGGAAGTGGAAAATCATCCTTTGGGCATGCTTTGTTTAAATCTCTAAAATCTGTGCATATACGAATGGACCCATCATGTTTGGAAACTGGTACTATGTTTGAGATCCATTCTGCATAATCGATGGCTCTGATGAATCCAGCTCTCAAAATTTTTTCTAATTCCATTTTGACAAGGAGAGCTACATGCGGATGCATTTTTCTGAGTCTCTGTTTCACTGGTTTGACTCCTGAAGCTATGGATAAGTAATGCATTATAAGATTTGTGTCAAGCCCTGGCATGTCTGAATATGTCCATGCAAAATTAATTTTCTTCTTTTGTAAGAATTGTACATATGCCTTGGTTTCTTCTCCTGATAAAGACTGAGCAAGATGAATTATTTGAGGAGCTTCTTCTGTGTTCAAATTAATTGGTTTTGTTGGCTCAATCAATACTAATGATCTGTCCTGAAAATAACTCGGCAAGTTATTAAGTACCCCATCCTTAGGCGCCTCAAAGAGGTTTTCACCCTCGGATACATCATTTCTTTTTACTATTTTAGGTTCTGATACCGCCACAAAGTGGTTTTCACCATCAGACCTATTTTTCTTTTTTTCTTTCTCTTTTATTTTTAGGCTGAGGTACTTAATATCAGGCTCCATCATACTTGTTGTTGGTTCACTGGTGGAAGAAGCCACGGGTTCAAGAGCATTCAGATAGCAGGCAATTTCGTAATCATTCTGAAAAGTGAGGAATATAGGCTCTTGATGGCACTGAGACCAGTCAATTAGGTCATAGTGAACAAGGGGTAGGTCAATGACTGGTTCAATGTTATTTATGTGAAAGGTGTTATCTCCGGTGACCATACAATCGGGATTCATCAAGTCTTCTCCTAAGATACCCAAATTAGGACTCATCCTACCTAACGAAGCTTTGTCCACTAAGGCAATTCGAGGAGTACAATCCTCTAATCCTACACTAAGCTCTCTGGCCGCATCGGGTTGAATACTATATGTATGGACAACATCCATGTCCAAATCAACCGTTGCATCTGAAAGTGAATCCCATTCAAACTCATGTGAGTCTGTTTCTAAATCATCATTTGGGCCTCGTGATGTAGAAGCCTCAAGGTTGGGAAAGGTTTCCCCTTCTCTAATGCTAGCATTGTTACTATTCGTCGCAGCTAGGATAGCAACACTGTCCATTGTCAATCTAGCATTCATATAGTCACTATCCGTCGCAGCTGGGATAGTAGGACCGTCAAGTATCAAATCTTTTGAATCTCCCCAAAGGAGATTTGTTGAAGGCACCCAATCATCAGACATGTCTTGTTGATTAGAAAGATCAGGTGTGTAGTCTGAATCACTGTCACTGTCCATCGCAGCTGGGACAGGGACACCTTTCTTCTTCTTATTTTCAAAACCTAAGCCAACTGTTGACTTATTCTTTCACCCAAAAAGGGCATGGTTAAGAGGCTCAGCTTTAGCATCCAACCTATGGCTAAGGGGACCATATCCTGGATAACCCATATTCTTAACCAATTTATACCCTCTCCCATAAGCTTTAGGTGAAGGAGCAAAGTTCTCATTGTGTTGGTATTTTTCCTCATGACAGATCGAGTCTCTTACGGCAACTTCCTCTTTCTCTTCCTGAATAGGAACCGAAGACTCAACAAATTTTCCAAATAATGTCATTGCTGATGATGCAGGTTTCATATTTGGTGATGGTTTCCCATAAGACCTAGGAGAGATTGGCATTTTTGTAAAAGAATCAATTTTATAATCTCCCATCCCAAGATCTATGGTCTTAAACTTCTGCTTGCATTGTTCAAGTAAAATACTAGAACTGTCAGCTTCCCTATTCAAAGGTACATGTGTTCCAGCAGAAATATTATTAACTGACAAAGCACTATCTCCAGGTATGCATATTTCTACACCATTATGGGGAAACTTAACACACTGGTGATACGTTGATGGGACCACTTGCATTTCATGAATCCATGGCCTACCTAGCAAAATGTTGTAGGCTAAAGGTTCAACATCAACAATTTGAAATAATATATCCTTTTCTACTGAGCCAATGCAAATAGGCAAAATGGCCAATCCCTTAGAACTTCTTTCTGCTTTGTGATCTTTTTCCTTGTGTCAATGACTTCTTCAGAATATCCTAGAGCCTTCAACAAGCTCATGGTACAAATATTGAGCCCCGCACCCCCATCTATCAATACACGCCTGACACGGGTTTTATGGATCATGACTTCGATGTGTAAGGCCAGGTTATGTGGGTGACTAATGGATTTGTCGTCTTCTTCTGAGAAAGTGAGGTAATGAGGGCTAGCCAAATGGTTGACCATATTCTGGAATTGATCAATATCTAAGTTGTTAGGGACACTGGCTGCTCGTAAAGCATCCTCAAGGACACGCTTATGCTTAGGGGACAATTCTAAAAGTTCAAAAATAGATATCTGCGCCGGTGTACGTTGTAATTGGTCAATAAAGTTATAATTTGAATCAGGACCAACAACAGATTTAGGAAGAGCACCCTTGGATATGGGCTGCTTAGACTTGCTAGAGCTAGGACCTCTGATAATAATGGGAGCTTGAGACTGACCCCTAGTAATTGCATTGAGGGATTGGGGCATCCTTCGTGAGTGAGGACCTCTTAGCACCACAACGGGCCCTTCATCAGGCATAGGAGTTGAATCCACATCATATCCATAAGGATCTTTCCCTCTCATCATGTTGATATTATCATCAACCACTTCAAGCATGTTAATAACATTTTCAGCATTTGTGTAGGCATAGTTGATAGCAGCTTTGCCATGCTTGTTGTTAGAATTCTCTCCTTTCTCATATTTGGGCAAGGGTTCTTTAAAAGCCTTATGATCCACATTAGTTGTTAAACCATCAACTTGTAATCGCCCACTTTCAATGAGGTCTTGGACAAGATGTTTAAGCCTAAAACAATTTTTTATATCATGTCCAATTCCATTGTGGAAGACACAAAAGGCTTTCTCATCCCACCAATGAGGTTTAGGATCGGGTATGCGGTGCTTGGTAGGATCTTGAGGTTGCGCCAAATTATGAGCAATTAGTGTCTTGAAAATGTCTGCATAGGAGTCCCCAAGTTTGGTGAATTGTCTCTTTTCCTTCTTAGGTTTCCCTTGATACTTGGGTTGGTTCTCTTGTTGTCCTGAGGATGCTTGCAGCTTCATAGCTTGTACTGCATTGGAGAGATTAAGAACTCCTTCATTCTTAGGTTGTGGTGAGTCAACAACTCCATTATTGACCACCTGTTTATTCTTGTTCCAATAGGAGTTCTTTTTGTCCTTATAACCATTATTGTTGTTGTTTTGGCCATTGTTGTTATTAGTTGATTTAGCCAAAATTCCTTATTCTTTTAGGACATCCTCTATGCGACATGCCACTTCTACCATGGTATCAAAAGAATTAAATGGTATCTTTCTTACCTCATATCTTAATTCCGGCACTAAGTTACTCACAATGATGTCTATTCTTTCCTCCTCAAGAATTGTCCTGGGATATTTTGAGCACAAACGTCTTCATCTTTATAGGAAAGTGATAAAAGGTTCTCCTTGATTTTGTTTAAGCTTGCACAAATCAAGCATTGTGACCGACCTTGATAGATTATAAGTAAAATGCTGAACAAATCTTTGGACGAGTTCTTTAAATGACTTTACTGGAGGAGTAAGGTTGGTGAACCACTCCATGGCTTGACCTTTGAGACTCCTCGAAAATAATCTTATCAAGTAGGAGTCTTCATGATGAAAAGAAAATCTCATTATGTAGAACTGTTGAACATGGTCATGAGGGTCACCAACGCCATCATATTTGTCATAGGTTGGAAACTCAACTTTCTTAGGGAACTCAACCAACACCACACTCTTGTCAATCGGGTTGGGACATATGGAGTCCAAATTAAATGTGCTCTTAGGAGCCCTCATCCTTTCTATATCCTTCTGCATTTGCATGATCACCTCATTGGTTGAAGGATTCTCTTTCTTAATCTTTTGGTGGACGTCAAAATCATATGGAACTTTAGCACCTTTGTTGATAAGGCTTTCTAGGAATTGATCCTTGTTTTGTTCCACATATTGTTCTACATATGCTTGAAAGGATGGTTCTTGTTGCATAGTCATAAAATCCATATGATCAAATTTGGCATAACTTCCTCCATGTTGTGAGCCATGATGTGCTCGTTGGGAGGGTTGCTTTGAATGTCTATGAGGTGATCGTCTCTTATGATGATCATATCTTGAAACCCTTCTTCCTCTAGGGCTCAAGGATCGTGAGGGTGTCCTTGATCTTCTTCTAGGACTTGGCGAAGGGGTAGATGGGGGTGAGTTGGTCCCACTATTGGTTCCCCTCCCATTGAATCAGCTTTGGAGTTGTTGTGCATAGAGTCTATCTTCTTCTTCTTGGGCAACTCTCTTCCTTATGTCCAATAATGCACGTTCCTCTTCTTTTAGTTGTCTAAATTTCTCTTTTTTAACAGCTTGTTCATCCAAATAGGCTTGCTTCTCCCTCTCAATGCTTTTCAATCTCGTATTTGCATATCAAGAGGTATCTTTAAGTGGAGAGGATGGTCTTGAATGCCTTATTGCATTGGCTACGTTTATGTGGTGATCACTAGATTCATTGTTCTGGTCCTCGTGTTGTGACCTTGAATTTGAGTGAGTTTGCTTATGATGTTTCTCGGCTCGTTGGTGAGCATCAAAATACCTTGCGTTGTTGGGAGGTGACCCGGGTGGACTAGCATGAGAAGAACCACCGTACTCTCTCCTATGCCGTTGGAAGATATCCTCAAGAGTTTGATTCATGGCTTCTCTTTGTTGTCGAGTGAAAGTGTAACTCATGTCCATGCTTGATGAAAGTGGTACAAAAGAGGTGCTCACTTCACTAGGATTAGCTTTTGGATTAAAACAAACCTCAGATTCACTCTTAGACGATTGATCAAAAAGGGGTCATTTTCCCTTATGCTGTTGACGAGTCTTAAGTGGTGGTAACTAGCTAAAGGCAACAGGAGGTCGCTTCCCTTGATTGACTTGGTACCTTGTTGTAACTGACATGAAAGAAAGATACTCTTAATGATAAGATGACCTCTCAAAGTGTCAACACCAAACTAGGATAATCAAAGTCCTCTATTGTCCAAAGAGAAATGAAAAGATAGAAAAGGGGCTTTACCAACACTGTCAAAGAGGTGTTTCAAATCAAAGGGTGACTACCCTTGCACTTTTGAACCAGGAGGTTGGACTAGGCCAAAATATAATTGAAATCGAGATTTAAATGAAAGTGATTTGGACAATAAGAGCACTAAAATTTTTCGAGAATGTAGTTAACAATCCTAGAGATGAACCTTGGCACCAAGAATGGCCCTCTAATTTGACAATTATTCCCAAAGTGATTTCATAAATCAGATGATGCTATCCCGGAGGACTAAAACTAGAAATTTAGAGTCAAGACAGGTCTCAAATGTCAGAGCAAGAAGCCTACTCCAAGACCTAACCCGACTAACAGAAATTGAAACTGATCAAATTTGCAACACGACATAAATTAACCAGGTGATATACTCCAGGCTACCAGGGCGATATACCCATAACTGGGTGATACTTCACCTTATACCAGGCAATAGACCTTACAATAGCCGGGTGATAAACACCAGGCGGGTAGGGCGATATTCTATCCAGGGTGAACTATCGCGCGATATTTCCTCTCAAAGCAGGCGATACTTTTGCAAAATTGCTTAACTCTTGACCAAAACTGTGTAAAATTTATGTTTTTGGGTCTGTTGGGTCAAAATTTTTGGTCTGAGGGTTGATGTTTTCGATTTCAATCACAATATCAGCAGAATTTTGGCAGGTTTGCAAATAGTGAGTGATCAAACATGTCTCAAACACTTGAAACAAGGGCAAAAGCAACCTTGCCAAAACAAACACTTGTGATATCAGAATTGAAAAAGCACCCTATGAATGCTACCGATTGTTTGTATGTAAGAACGTTTACACTGGTATCACACAACCGAAGATAATTCAAGCAAATCCATCCTAAAAAGGTCAAGGCTCAATACTTACCAACTTAGCCCACAACTTGATGCCCCCTTGCCTCACACCAAGTGGTTACCCACAAGAGATATTGGCTTTATCGTGGAAGTGTCAAACGACACAACCAAAAGGACACATATGGTGAGTATCTTAAGGTGATCCGGGTAAACCACTTGGATCAATCCTTGCACTAAGAAGATAAGCGGCTAAACAAGGTGGCTTCTATCTAATGGTTCTTAATAAGGATTTCCATTCACAACACCCCTCTTGCTCCTCATAAAGGACTAGGACCTCGCGGCCTTAAGAGTACCTTAAGCATTCTTGTTCAATGTTTTCCCCATGGTCGCAATCCCATGAGCTACTCACATCAAACGAAGATAAGTGTTATGTCTACCAAGATTTTTGGTGTCCTTGATAGCTTTGAGATTATAGTGAGTTGGAATCACTTGCCACCAAGGAAAATGATGACAAGGTTGTCCCTACTTGAGTTGTTCCTCTTGATTGCTCAAGAGTAGGCCTGCTAAAAGATTCCTAAATTAAACAAAAATGGATAATTTATGAGGTTTAAAGTTTTTGGTTCACCTCAAGGGTGAAGAGCATACTCCCCTATCTCAAAAACTTCTCCCAAACACACCAAGCAAAGAGATTCAATTACTCCCTTGCTTCCAAAACCTTAAGATGGGTAAAGATTTTTTGATTCACCTAAAGGTGAAGAGCATACTTCTCCTACCACCTCAAAATCTCTTTCACAAGGTATTAAAGTTCCTAATACAATTAGTGAATACCACACTTGAAAGGAAATAAATCACAAGCAAAAAAAAAAAAATTATTTTTTATTTTTATGCTTTTTGGGTAGCCCTGCAAAAACTGTTAGTAGCCCTCTTTGACATGCGATTTTTGGCAAATTTCTTAAGCAAATGCACCTACAACCACAACTAGTTAGGCCCACAAAGTTAGCAAAATCCAAAATCTAACAATGGTTAGCACATGAAAAATCAGATAATCTGCAAAAAATGACTGATCAAATGACAAAATCTGAAAATGAAACCATCATGGTTGGATTAGGCACAGAAAGACCTTTCCAACGATATATCACACTTAGATTTTCGATACCATTTGCAAAAATTTCTCAAAAACGCTAAAATTTTCAAAAAAAATTAAAAAGTCAAAAATAGCAAGCAAACTGATGAATCTGGAATTCTGGTCTCTATCTGTCACAAATTTCATGCGAGACAGTACAAAGGTCACGCGAGAAAGTACAGAAGCCCGCGCGAGACAGAACACATTCCCGCGCGAAGAAGCACCGAAGCTCGTGCGAGACAGAACACTAGCCCGCACGAGGAAGCACAGAAGCTCGCGCGAGATAGAATTTAGGCCCGCGTGAGGAAGTACAGAAACTCGCGTGAGATAGAATTCAGGCCCGCACGAGGAAGTACAGAAGATCGCGCGAGATAGAATACAGGCCCACGCGAGGAAGTACAAAAGCTCACGCGACATAGAATACAGGCCCGCGCGAGGAAGTACAAAAGCTCACGCGACATAGAATACAGGCCCGCGCGAGGAAGTATAGAAACTCGTGCGAGGAAGTGCAGAAGCTTGCGCGAGACTTTGTGACAGTGATGCACGGAAGTATAGACAGCGCACGAAAATCACAAAAAAAATTAGAACAGCCGAAATATGCAGCGAAAATGCAAGAAAAAAAGGATAAAACAGAGTTGTCTTGCCCCACAGTGGGTGCCAAAAATGTACACACTAAAAAGGTGCACTTCTATGAACCATTACATGCAAGGTTGCTCAAGAATGAGGCCTCACAAAGCGGCTCATAGCTCTCTATGCATGGAGTTGCAAGGGACTATGATGTGTTTGCTCTCAACTAGAGCTACAAGCTTATGACCTTGCTAGTCAACCACACAATGAGAGATTCGAATGAGGACAAGGGCAAGAGTGCCAATATCCTCAAGAATCACTATGAAAATGCAATGCAAACTAGTCTATGGAAATGAAAATGCAATGCAACTAAGCTATGAAATGGAAAGAACAAGTGTTACAAATCCCTCCTATTAAGCTATGTGAGTTAAATCTATTGCATCAAAGGAAACTAAACTAGATGCCATGAAAGCTAAAATGCAAGAATGAAAGACTAAGAATAATAAGGTTTCCAAAAGCTCCAAAAAGTCTCCAAGAATTCCTGCAGCATAAGATTAGTATTCAAAACATGATCTGAAAATGGAGGAGAGAGCTTTCCTTTTATAAGAAATGCAAAGGAACGGACCATTGAGATTAAGAGGCAAAAGTCTTAATCAGCAGTGGAGGTTGAAAGAGGAGCAATCCATGTGCACAAGTATCCTCCAATGAGAGTGAAGTGTTGACTTTTGAGCCTCATGTGAGACAAAAAATACTTTTTTCTTTTTTGTGAAATAAGAATAATGTTTTATTTGTACAACTTAGGATAAGAGGAAAAGTGGGGCTTTTTATTTAATCAAAAAGAGAGGAAATATTCCTTTTAATTAAATAAAGACTTAGGATAAATGGTTAGCCCAAGGATAAAAATCTAATATACGATCGAAATTAAGACTTGATCAAGAAATTAATATTGTTGAAAATATTGATTATTGATCAAAATAATTCAGGATTGATAAATCAAATAAATGGGGCCCAAAGTCTAGGTGACCATTTTAGGGTGTATACACACACAACCCCAAGCAATAAGCCTTACAATAAATGACAATCTTCTCTTCAAGTCCATAATGGATTCACATCCATAATGAGGTGTAGGATCCTTGGTCTTTCTATTAAAATCCTCATCAAAGAATAAGCATCTCAACACCTAATGCCATAAACAAAAGATCTCTTAGTTGCACCCAAGTCTCTCTAGTCTCCAAGAGGATCCACCAATCGAACCCCACCAACTTCAGATACAACCTACAAAATGATTAAGCTCCAAAAAAATGATTAATACTCAAAACCAAAAATAACAAAAAAGAACATTCTCAAAGTTCCATCTATAGAATTAGAAGCATATGATGACATCATGATCTAACATCTCTTCCTAGTAGATCATATGCTCCAAATGAGTATATCGTAAACAAAGACCCCACCAAAGACTCAAAAGGCCTCCATGTGGCTAGCCAAGATGTCACATCATCTCCAATCATATGAAGATAATCATCCATCATTAAATGAGGAATCCACATCACTGGAAAAGCTTCTACTCAATTGTGTAACCAAGCTCCCCAAGCATCGTGATAACCATCAATTGGAGTACGAAGAACACTTGGGGGGAGGGCGAATCAATGTTCTATAATGCAAAACTTCTTTTTCAATCAAAGATGCTTATAGACTGAAACTTGAATAGCATATAGAAATCACTCAAAGAAATGATGTACAAAGATCAACTTAACAAGGTCAATAGTGCTCATGCAAGATCAAATGACACAATGTTTCTCATGAGTGGAAAACCCTCATAGAGATGAAAAATTACTCAAAAAATACGTCACTGGCTTATAAATTAAATCACTATTTATAGGTACTCACTGGCTTCTTATTTTCTCATTGAGAGATAAATGTGCCTCATTGGAAAATGGAAAATACCTCAATGGAAACCAAGAATGCCTTACTGGTAGATCAAAGTTACAAACTGAAATCAAATAGATAGAATATGAAATCTGTTCCAATCGTATCACCTTCCTGAACACCTTATTAACATGAATACATGCAATCATAGAATGTACTAGAGAGAGAGAGAGAACTATTTGCATAACTACCATGTCATCCCAACCATTTTCATTCTCAGCTACAATGACCATTGTTCTACTCAAGACAACCTCCAAACAAACCACTATAATCAATAAGACCTGTAACTAAAACATGCTAAGTGCATGACTAGTCCTAATGTGCTAAAGGCATCATTGTATTCCTTGGTTTCGAAGACATTGAGGTGTTAGTCTATCCATAGGTGCATAAGACATTATCATTACTTACCTTAATCGAAAGTCCTTGATTAAACAAATACATTGGGGTCTATTTTTGAAAGGCATTATTGTGCCTTTTGGTTTTACTTTCAAAACCCTACTCATGTCTCGTAAACATCCAAACCATCCAAACAATCCAAAGACCAATACATTTTTTTTGCGAATGTTATGCCAAGTGTTACTGTTTATAGCTTCTGTAGGATAAAAACAAGAAAGATATATATATATATATATTATATAGTGTTATATTAATATGAAAATGTGACTCGACAAAAGCATGTTTTAGTCACAGGTCTTATTAAGCAAATGTCAAGTTTAAGACTGCCGTTACTTACCACCATAGAGGGCCGACCATTGTGGAGACACCTCCACGATGGACGTGACTCCATGAGGAGTCACGACCATCGTGGAGATGCCTCCACAATGGTAGGCTCCCTTCCCATATTAATACACATTGCGGTCCATGCTTAAGACATTCAATCGTGACATAAATTACCACAGTCCTTTGGTAAATGTCTGCAGCATAGTAACAGTATTATATAAATTGTCATTCACGCATTCTTGATTCAATATAACCTTTAAGGTTTTCACTATATTTAATTAATATATAAATATCTGATACTAGTTTCAACATGGTATCAGAAAAAAAGATTCAGATCAGATTTATATATAGACTCATTATATATATATATATTTTTTCATTTAACACATTCAAAATGGTGAATGGAATGAGGTTAGAAGATCATTTTGAAGGAGCGTCAAACTATGTGGCGTGGAAATTACGAATGATGCTCACATTAAAAAAGCATGATTTAACATCCACATTGGAAAAACTCAAGACTGAACTAAGTGAAAAAGATGAACAAATTAAATGGGATAAGGACAATACTAAGGAAATGAAATTGTTAGTAGACGAAGTTAAAGATCATATAGTGTTGATAATCATAAGATTAGAAACTGCACATGAGATGTTTAATGCACTAAAAGATATGTATGAAATTAACAACACAAGCAGAGCACTTACCCTTAAGAGTCAACTCTATCAGATAAAGATGAAACAAGGAGAAACCATATCATCCTATTTCATGAGAATCACATATTTGAGAAATCAACTCTCCACAATTGGTCACTCTTTTGATAGTAAGGAATTAACAATGATTGCACTTAACATACTACCCTTATCATGGGAATCCTTCATTCAAGAAATAAGTGCTCGAACCAAAATTCCTAAATTTGATTGATTGAAATCAGAATGTATTCAAGAAGAGTCTCAATTATCAATTAGAGGGATCAATACAAATACTTCAAAAGAAGTCTCCCAAGTACTCAATACAGAAGTACACAAAAAGAAAAAGAAGACTAACTTTAAAAGGAAAAGAGGAAATGAATCAAATAAAAAGAAAACATTCAAACATAGAAACCTATCAAAAATACAATGTTATAGATGTGACAAATTTGGTCACCTTGCTCAAAAGTGTCTTGAAAGAAATAAAGTACAAGCATCTTTTGCCCAAGTAAGTAATACAAAGGAGAATATGAATTCAGAAAGACTTGTCTTCTACTCTGCTCTATCAAGTCAAGTTTCAAACAATCAGAGTACCTCGGTTGTTGATAGTGGGGCCTCTCAACATATCACTAGATTCAAAGAGCATCTAGACTCCTTAGAAGAATGTTCTACACAAGAAGTTACCATTGGAGATGATACTGCCTATCCAGTTATGGGTATTGGGACCTGCACCATATATCTTGAATCTGGAATATCTATACAACTTACTTGTGTTTTGTTTGTACCTGGCATAAGAAGAAACTTAGTTTCGATGTCGGCACTAGAAGACAAGGGGCACATAATCACCTTCATGGATGGGAAGATTTTAGCTTGGCCTAAGAACTCAAACATAAAGAATGCTCACACTATTGGAGTTAGAGATGGAACCATCTATAAATTATGTATTCCTTCTAATCAAGCCTTAATTCATACAATAAATGAAAGTGAACTTTGGCATAGGAGACTAGGACACTTTTATTTATGTGGTTTAACCTCTTTAGAGAAGATGGTTACAGGGCTACCGAAACTAAGATCTGAACATATTGGAGCTTGTAAAGGTTGTGCACTAGGAAAGAATACTAAAAGTACTTTTCATCATAGTGAAAGTAAAACTAAGAATGTTCTAGAACTTATTCACTCTGATCTATGTGGCCCTATGTATGTTCTCTCTATTGGATGATATTTGTATTATGTCATCTTTATAGATGATTACTCTAGGAAGACCTGGATATATTTTCTAAAATGTAAAGAGTCAGAAGAAATCCTTTTCAAATTCAAAGAGTTCAAGGCTCTAGTGGAAAATATATCAGGTAAGAGTATTAAAATATTAAGAATAGACAATGGTAAAGAATACACTTCAGAAATATTCCAAAGTTTTGGTAAACATGTTGGGATCAAGAGGGAGTTCACTGTTCCATACAACCCACAACAAAATGGAGTTGCAGAGAGAGAACACAACAATAGTAGAATTTGCTAAAGCAATGATGCATGATCAAAACCTAGAAACCCATCTTTGGGCTGAAGCCTCTAATACTTTTGTATATGTTCAAAATAGATGCCCTCACTCCCATCTTGAAAATAAAACCCCAGAAGAAGCATTCTCAGGTATTAAACCTAATATCAGTCACTTGAGAACTTTTGGGTGTCTTGTCTACATTCACATTCCTAAAGAGAAAAGAAATAAATTAGAACCCTTAGGAAAGAAAGGTATCTTTGTGGGATATAGTGAAAACTCCAAAGCCTACATAATTTACATTCCAGGACAAAGAAATATTGAGCTAAGTAGAGATGTAATATTTGAAGAGGACACTGCACTCAAAAGGTCCAAAGAAGACTATAATGATTCTCTAGAAGATCATAATCTTGAGATTCAGAGGGAGAACCAAGAAGTTGTAGATAGTGAACCATTAGATACTCCTAATGAAAATGAAGTAGGAAAGAAGATACCTCTTTGGGCTAGAAAAGTTATTGAAGAAGGTGAGAAATATGCTGCTCCAGACGGGACTTCCAGGGAAAACAAAAGACCTCATAAATTATCTAGTTATGTTGCACTTATGAGTAAGCTTCTAAACTCAGAACCCTCTAACCCAAAAGAAGCTCTTCAACATCAAAATTGGAAAAATGCCATGACAAAAGAATACAATTCTATCTTACAAAATGATGTGTGGGATATTGTACCTAGACCTAAAAAAAAATTAGTTGTCTCCTCCAAGTGGTTATTCAAAATTAAACATGCCGCAGACGAAAGTATTGACAAATACAAGGCAAGATTTGTTGCAAGAGGTTTCTCTCAAAAGGAAGGCATTGACTATGAAGAGACCTTTTCTCCAGTTGCAAGATATACCTCAGTAAGAATAGTTATTGCCATTGCTGCTGCCAAAGGTTGGAAGATCCACTACTACATTTGGGGCCAAATTTCGACAGACACTTCCGACGGGTAATTTTTTATTATGAATTTGGTGTTTTTTTATAATAGGCCTCGATGGTGTCAGTATTCCGATGGGTTTTAAATTGACCGTCGGAATTCTAACAATTTCGCGGTATAGATGAAAAAAAAAACTGAAACACCCAAATCATTTTTATTTCGATTGGAGAGAAAAGGAGCGGGAGAAAATGAGTGAAAGCTGAGCGTGAGAGAAGGTATGTGATTTCTTCATCTTTCGAGCCTCTGGCATCATATTCGACCACAAATTTCAAATGCATTGTATTTTATTTGATCATGAATGCTCTATGAAATGACCGCATTCTACTGGTGTCATGCCCTAGCGAGTGCTTTATCTCTATTATTTGATGTTATTGGTGCTTGTGCCCAAGGATATTGATTCACTATTTTGAAATGTTTGGATTCACGTTTGTTGATATTACTGGCATGTTTAATGACGCCATTGTATATTGCTGAGATGCTCACTGAAATGACTACATTCTACTGGTGTCGTGCCCTAGCCCGTGCTTTAACTCCATTATTTGATGTTATTGGTTATCAATTTTTTTTGAAATGTTGATTGTGGTTATCAAATGGACAACCCGTGAGCTTCTAGCTAGGTGCCATTTGTATTGATAGCTTAGGGCATCAAATGTATTGTATCATTGATAGTTGAGACTTTGTTAAAAGGAAATAGGACAAAGAACGATTTTGATTTATTTTCTCTATTTTGATCCCTAAGTGGCTTACAACCCTAGAGAAGTATATGTAGATTTACGAATGCAGTTGCAGGATACATAACAGCTGATAATTCACAATAAATCCATGCATCCAATTTGAATAGCAATTAATACAAAGAAATAGGGTTCTCCAATGGCCCAATCATACGGACCTTGACTGTCCCCTCAACCAGTGACCCTTCAAAACTGGGTTATCATGCAATCAGTGAGAGATCCTTCATTCTCCTAGTCTTCCCCGCATCCAAACATATTGGAAATACACAATACAATGTCTGCCCTACCCTTCATTCTCCTAGTCTTCCCTGCATCCCCTTGCTCCCTTTCTTATCAGCCATATCCAATGTTTCATTGAAATCACGACCAAGAATGAAGGTCACCTTACCCATACCATTCATGGATTTTTTCATGTCCCTTCTCAGAAGTAAGATTTAATAATAAATAAAATTAAACTATAAAAATAAATAAGTAAATAATAATAAATTATAATATAATATTAAGTGTTTCAATTTTGAGAAGCCTTTAAAGAAATAAAATTACAGTAGATTTGTAGAGAAAGATGATAGAAGGATTACTAGCATGAAGAAACAATACAATATAATCCTTATCATTGTCATGAAGAATAAAGTTTACTTAGACCAAATATGTTTATCAACAAGGAGAATAATTAATTATTAACTTCATCCAAGTAAGTCACGACATTGAGGAAGGATGATTAGTTGATACTGATCATTTATGTGACAGTAATGAAATAGTCTCTATTGATGACCAATCGACTAAACCAATATAAAGATACAATGTTTATCGTGCATGGTGAAATACAATAGGAACATCAACAGACTTAGCAAACATTGCCGATTAATATTAATAGTAATGATCAATAATGGCAGTTTGGTAAGAAGTAGACAAGTATGGATTAATGCTCAATATTGAGTGTTAATAGTGATTAATATTGTTGAGCATCGATAATGACAACAATTAATAACATAAGGCAGTAAACTAATCCGTATCATTTGTATAAACTAATCTGGCTATGTTATGAATAGGAATGAAGTTGAACAAACATGTCTCTCCAATTACACCCATTCTCACCGCACAAGATATAAATTGGAAACCAATCTCATTCTATCAGGGGATAATATATGGAGGAAGAATCGATTTGAGAGAATATGAGAAATGACTATTTAATAATTTATTCAAGAGAGGAGATTGGATAATATAAATTAAGCAAGACATTTATCAGTACATGGGAGGTTGCTGGAATCAACACAAATAGTTGGAACCCATATCAAGGGTGTTTCAAACTAAATTTCTATTCAATAATAAATTGAATTGCAAAAGCCATCGTGTGATCATGAAGTTATATATATACATATGGCTATAAATAATAATATATATAGTGAAATATATGTAGTAAACTTATATTCAATATTAATAATTAGAATTGCATATATTATATATCTGAATCATATATCAATAGTATATGATTGGATTATGAAAAAAAAGAGAAAAGATACAATATAATTATAACTCTTCAAGGAAGAGATAATGAAGGAAATGAATTATTACAATATTGGTAAGCATTGTGTGACAACAAATTATGATGTAATGTATCTCTGAGTTAAATACTGACTCACATGCTATTATATTGAATCTTATTAAAAATAGGGAACTACAATTAGCATTGGCATTATAATTAGCTTGATTTGGGATTGATTTGATCATTTTATTTGAGATTTAGGGTATCTAGTTTAGCTAGACCATTTTTAGGTGATTATAGCCCTTATTAGGCAATACAGTGATATCATGAATCATTTCACTAGTGATCTTAATAGGATTACCTCCAAGCCAAAAAAATTGGTCATGGAAGTGGCTTAGTGTAATCCCCATCCATTTATTTTCGTCAAACTCGTGAAATTCTACAAACTTTATGATCCCTAGATCATCCAAAAATGCATATTCAAGCTTCAACTATTCATCATCATCATACATTTCTTCCAAGTCCTTGTAAATTTCTCATAAACCTATCTCCTCATACCTACAATGTATGTATGCCCTAATATATTCTACATGAAGTACACCAGGAAGCGTATGTGAGAACGCACCTTCAGGATCATCCTCACATGACTTATGAGGGTGTCTTTTGAAATTATACCTTGTTATATCCTTAATATAAAACATCCTGGGTGCTTCCATCCTTAACACACTTCTAGAAATTAAATTGTGCAAGATTAAACTAGGGTTTCACAAATACCTTCACCACAACGTTGTAGAACTAGGGTTCACCTTCTGAATTTATAAAGATCTTTTCTCACAGCACTTCAATCGCTTCACTCCTTTAGCTCCAATACTCTTCTTACAACTGCTCTCTGATTGCAATGGTGACAAAATCATCTAAGTGTCACAAGTTATACTATACAAAACACAAAAATCTATTCAACTCCATAAAGTTGTTTCAGTCCAGAAGATCTTCAAATCTTCTATGACCATAGATCGGACAATGTAGATCCATGCGGTGACTACTAAAGTCATAACATGTCTAAATATATATATGTATTTGAGATTTCATAGCTCCAAACACTAATTCAAGAGGAAAATGGGATTTTGGTGTCATTTTAGCAATGCTCCCTTTAAGGCTTGCAAGGCCCTTCATGCTGATAAAAATGTCTTCAACCCATGAGAATATCCAGTAGGATCATATAAATAAATAAATAAATATATTTTATAATAATATTGAAATAGAAATTATATATATTTGATAATAATATTGAAATAAGAATTATACATATATTTATTTCAAATGTGAATATACAACACATATTAAAAAAGATGAGATCAGAATCACAAATTCATAATTGTAGAACAACAATAATTAAATGGGATATATGAATTAAACATTTATAATTGTATACAAAATAATAAGTTGTACAGGGTAATAAGTTGGACATGGGACCCTCAATATAGTCATAAGAGGAAATATAAATTCTATTTAAATTATCATTTCATTTAATTAAGTTGAAATACTAAATAGATCTATATAAATTACAACTATGATAACTAGAAATGAGAGATCCAAGGTTACAAACTAACAAGGGTCATTACAGATTCTAAAATGTTGTTCCAAACTCCTAAAAACTTTTATGTTGCTTCTTGTTCTAGTTTAGTTTCTATTATACATACTACATCAGGTTTTGTCTCAAAATACTTTTTGATTAAACGTCTCAAGTTAGGGGCATTGCAACCCCTAAAATTCCATGTTATGAGCTTCATTTCTTTCCAAGAGAGAAAAAGTCTCCCCCAGATCTTAACTTTCTCTGGTCTTTTCTATTCTCCCTCTCGTCCTCTTTCCTCCCGTATTTATCTTTTTGGACTTAGATTTATTTTTCTTGATTGTTCTATTTTCCAAAATTCCTTCCCCATCTCTCAAGACAAATTCATCTTATGCCCCTCCCTAATTAAGACCCCCCTCATCCTCAACATGGTCTTTGACTAGTTGGAATAATATCCTAGTAACTCAAGGATTGGACATCCTTTAACAATGATTCATTGCTTAAAATAATCACGTATCTACTTAGAACATCATGCTAGACTTCATTAAATGTATCAATTCGAGAATGTGAACTTGAGATGATGGCTGCAAAGTTTATGCTTTAGTTCTCCTCAAGAATCATCACTACTAAAGTAAAAGCTATTGCTACAGGAGATTTATACTAGAAACTAAAACTACAGATTAACTCTCATCTTGAAGGAAAAACTTAATAGTAAATAGATAATGCTTCAAAAGTAAACCTATGCTATAGGAAACAGTCAATGGTTCTGCTACCAGTGGCTGTAGGAGCAACAGTGCTTAACAACTTCAAAGAAACTTAATTGAATCCTACTTAAACATGAATAGTGAATTCACCTCCCGTGTGGGCCCCCACAGAAGTATGAATTAATTATAACTCAGAGATTGAAATCTGGAACTGTCATATATTCATTTAACAAAACATAGATACAATATAGGATATCAAAGTATTTCACTTTGTTGCTAGATTACAGTATGAATTCCTCAAAAACATCTAACTAGCATGGAATCATAAGTTCTAGCTTATTTAAAAGCAACTAAGAAAAATAGAACATCTACAAACTAGGTCCTTCATTACATAGCATAACAACTTTAGTTACAGGAATGACATCATCATTTATGCAAGAAGATAAGCCATAGTTAGTGCTTCGAGAATATAGTAACACTTGGTAACTAGATTGACTTGGTCTGAATCAGCAACCGCAAAGTTATGGAAGGAGTGGAGCTATGATGAAATTTGAAACAGTTATTCACCTTAAAAGACCCACTCATCCTTGAGTCCATGCTCCTCGCTGACTTATTCTTCTGCTGCAAAAGGTTAGCATAACAAAATCCACAACACAAATCCAAGGCAGAGATTATAATAGGTTTCCCTATTTTAATGTAGCCTTGTCACATGGCTGTAGGAGGTCTACCCATTAAAGCTAGAGAAGAAAAATACCAGATTTTATCATAACATTCATTAATATATATATTCAGTCTTGTCCTTTAGTTTCAAAAGTATCAAATATACATATGGCTAAAGCTTAGAAACATAAAAGTCTGTCTAATGTTTATGAAAAACCATAAGATATTTAAGTCTGAACTTAGAAAATCATAAACAAAACATCCCATAAAATTGACTCATCATTCCCCCTAGCTTAGCTATTTGCTAGTCCCACAACAAATAAATTCTTCAACTTGGCTGTCAATCTATAATCAGCAACTATTCTCTGTCCAGTACCTCCCTCTGCAAGGCTCCAATAGAATCCCTTTGTTTCCCTATGTTTCTTCCATCTGTCCTTTTCCCTCTGCATATCAAAACAGTCCAAATTTTTTGAGTTTGCAAGTAGAGGAGACATCAGTAATGGAGGCTAAAAGGTTAGTGGAATCCAGAAACTTTCTCTCTCTCTTCCCAAGGAAATATACCAAGGTGCGCGCTGGGTTGCCATAGCAAAATTGAGAGGTGAATGTGGTTCTCTGTTTCTCATCTCCCTAGATAAACTGTTCCAACACCACTGAATGGCATTTCTAGCCTTAGGTAATTCAAAATCTATCATCTGTTCATATGCATTAAATGCTTCATTTTTCATTGGATAGATGACCTTGGTACTTGATTCAGAGGGGGCAATCTTTAACCAATTATAATAGTAAGTTCGAGGATCTTTGGCTTCAGGCCTTAGAAATAGGGGAATTTCTGACTCCAAATCCCTATACACTTTGGCTTGAGTGTCCCAACTAATTTCATTCTATACCTAGGACATGAGGGCTTTGAGTTGAATATCCCCAACATAAAGCAAGGGATTCCAAACTCGGTCATTAGGGACTGCTAGGTTGTGGAGATAGAGTTCACATAATAGATTTTGAATGGCTGCAGGAGATTTATGGAAGGCTTGAGAAAATTGAGTAGGCTCTTGTAATGAGGAAGATTTGTCCTGCATAATGTAGGTCATTTGATAGTTTAACAGTTGTTCTTTGAGAAACAAGGCATAAACAGGTGATGGGGATCTACAACCCATCAGGTTAGGAATTAGAGATGTAATTTTGTTAAGTTTCACACTTAGTTGTTCTATCTTTTCCTCCTGAACAAGTGTTTCCTGATAATGATAGTCTACTACCCTATTTAGTGCTTTCCGTTGCTGTTTCCACTGCTCTCTCTCAGAATTTAATTGCTTAGACAATTGGAAGATAACAGATAACAAAGATGTTGAACTAGATTGATCTATTATTGAACTAAGGCAAGAATTGTCTGCTGCTTGAGGAACAGATGACTTACCATTGTTAGCACTTGCCCTCTTCAAAGGATCTGTCCAGATGATCATAGCCCTCTCGGTGTTAGAGCATTGCTGAGCCATTGAAGCTAATGTATCTAATCCTTCATTCAAAATTTTCTCTACTACCTTATTTACAAGGTCTACATCAATATCTGGATTTTCTTCATAGGGATCCCTTTCTGCTACAGGAGATCCTATTGTAGGAGAGAACACTATGTCATCTGCTTTCCTGATGTAACTATCAGAGTCATCACTATCTGTATCATCTTCTTGAGGATTCCTAGAGGTTGATCCTCTCCTTCGAAACACATAAGCTTGCTCTTCCGAGCTGGAGTCATCTCTGATTATAATGACTTCTACATTTACTATCTTACCAGGAACCTACTCTATTTTAACATCAGGAAATCCCTCAAATGTTTCTTGCTCCATAATCTTAGTCCATTGTTCTTCCTGCTGAGAAGTTTCAGGCTGTAATTCAGCCTCTTGCTTAATGTTTTCATCCTCTTCTTCCTTCTGCCCAGAATCTTGTTCTACATTTGGCTCATCAACTGGAATCTCCGCAGTTGTATTTGACCTTCTCCTAGCACTTCTCCTTAACGAAGTTTCCTCCTTTTCTGGAGCTTTCCTTTTTCTAGAAGCGCTTGTGGCTGCAGGAGATACCTTAGCCTGCCGACTAGTACTAGGGTTAATTTTCTTTTTCTTGTCCTTTGGGGAAACCGTTTCCATTGCAGGAGCAACTTCAGCCTTTTCTGTAGGAGTCTCTAATTCCTCTTCATGAGTTGATCTTGAAATAGAGGAATTAGGGGAATTAGGGGTCCTAACCCTAGATTTATTTTTGGACGAAGAACATTGTCCAATTTCAATAAAAATTTTCCTAACCCCTTTAGCAGTTTTAATCCTCTGTCCCACTCTACGCCCAATTGGTTCTGGGGTTGGCTCCTTAAACCATTGTAGTAGAAATTCCTCCCAGGAAATTTTTGATTGCTCCCTTAAGGCTTTTTCCACTATTAATTTGATTAAATAGTGGTGAGAGACAAAATTACCCTCTTGAACTAGAATGGCCTGCTTTGACAAGATGCCAAACACAAAACTAGGGACATTGATAGGCCTATTGTCATGTCTTAAACAACTCAAGAATTTAAAGTGAACAGAATGTCAAAATGAGTGCTACCCTTCGCAGGTAAAATATCTAATGATATGAACCGCACATTGTCTAAACAACTCTAGAAGAGATAGTCTAAATGTACCTTGTTTCCGATCAACTTCAAGCGGTGGGTCTGCATGTAGAGTGAGCGGAGCTCTGGAAGTAGTTGGGTCAAGATTCTCTGCAAATTCCTCACCTTCCTGTGGTAACCCCATAACCTCTGCCAAAATTGACTGAGAAAATGGCACCTTCAGTCCTTTAATTGTAGCCACTCCATCTTTTAAGGATTTAAGAAACTGAAGTGCAACTTCGTCATCCCAGCTAGCTAGCTTCTTGATATAATCCATCCAACCCCTTGCCTGAAAATACGGCCTGCAATTCTGGTCTTCTAGCAAAACATTATGCACAGTGGGCTCCCTTTGAATGAGGTCACCTCCCATCATTTAGTTTCTGAGATACCCAAAACGGAGTTGCAGGAGATAAAAATAGACAACCAAAATTTTGAACAAGAAAGCTTGAAAAGGCAGGTTGCAGGATGATTTCAAATTTGGAAATTTCTAGCAATGCAGCTTGAGAAATGAGCTTATGAGTAACATAAATGCAAATTATCGTATTAAAATTTCATAATTACTCATAAGTACTCTCTGTAGAACTTGTACTCAACATAACTTGCCACCTTACTTTATACGTGAGAAAAATAACAACGCAGCATAATGATTTTCAAAAGTGTCTAATCATGGCAAAAAACACAAGTACGAAAGGAGAAAGGAATAAATATAAAGATTGCATAAACATAATGACAAAAAAAACTGATATAACTTCCCCCCAGCTAAAATATTACAAGTGGTCCCACACTTGCAGTGGTGACAAGGCATACGATAAAAATAAGGGGAAAACAAATTAAAATTGCATACCTTAAAATGTGTGCAAACCTGAAGTGATGCTGAGGTGGCAGTTGTTGCTATCCATGAATGAAAGAAGAAATGAGGTGGATGGGTGATAGACAAGAAATGAAGCAGAATTTTATTATGGAGAAGTGACTTTCGTAAAGAAAGTGTTTATTATGAAAGTGATAAAATCTTTTTAGAGTGAGGAAGGAAAATGAGCAAAAATCTCATTTCGAGTTGTTGCAAGAAGTGTGTCACCAACAACAGAAGAGAATTGTTGTAGGAACTCATCCTTACTCTAGGGTTTGTGATATAACTTCAATCTGTGACCATTGACCAATAGTTTGAAACAAACTGGATCAACTGTGGAGAGCTAAACCGCTCCACTAGGAAAGACTGCGATAATCTCATATGGTCTGAGCCATCTGGTTTGGAATTTCCCTGGGTTATGCTACTATCGAGAGTCATAGAGGAGCGCCCAGTCTCCAACTGAAAATACTTTGTCCTTGACAAACTTGTCATGCCATTGCTTGCGCTAATGTTGGATCAATTATGTGTTATGCAGGGCATATTTTCACCACTCATCAAGGCCATTCAAACTCAGAATCCTGTCTTGCTATGCTGCAGTGAGATTCATCCCAAGATCAAGAGTTTTCCTAAGTGTCTTATGTTCGAACTCGATAGGCATGACTGCAGAGCGACCATAAACAAGCTCAAATGGTGTGAAACTAGTTGTAGACTTCCATGTAGTTCGGTATGCCCAAAGTGCTTTAGGAAGTCGGATAGCCCAATCTTTCTTATGGATGGCTACTATTTTAGTGAGAATAGATTCCAACTCCCAATTGGTAACTTGCACCTTCCCATTAGCCTAGGGGTCATAAGGTGAAGATTTACCATGCCTGATGTTATATTCCTCCATCAGAGTAGCAATCAAATTGGAAGTAAATTGAGGACCTTGATCAGATTGAATCTCCCTTGGTACTCCAAATCTGGTGAAGTTGAATTCATAAAGGAACTTTGCAACATTATTATCCCTAGGGTGCTTCATAGGTTTAGCCTCAACCCATTTTGTAACATAGTCAGTGCAAACAAGGATATAGGATTTACCTTGGGAAGAGGGCTCAATAGGACCAACAAAGTCAATCCCCATTTGTCGAAGGGTGTGACAACTACCTGCCGCTGCAGGGGCATTTCATCTATCTTTGTAGGTCATCCCATGCGTTGGAATTTGTCACACTTTTTGGTGTACTGAGCAACATCTTTGTGGAGACTGGGCCAATAGTAGCCTGTAGTCAGAATTTTCAACGCTGTCCTTTTGGCAGCAAAATGTCCACCACAAGGTTCATCATGACATGCCTTGAGGATATCATAGGTTTCATCCTCTTTTATGCATCTTCTAGTTACTTGATCAGAACTAGTATAAAACATGAATCCAGAAATCCATGAATAATTAAAGCTCTTTTCAATTAACAACCTTCTTTCTTTAGCAGAGAAATGAGCTAGTGTCTTACCAATTGTGAGATGATTGGCAATATCGGCATACCAAGGATTGTGTGTAGTCAGCAAGAAAAGATGTTCATCAAGAAAACTGTCATCAATGGCTGCAAGATCATTAGGTACATGCAACCTAGAAAGAAAATCAGCTACCACAATGGTTTTACCAGGTTTATCTATTATGGTAATGTCAAACTCCTGCACAAGCAACAACCAGTGAGCCAATCTTCCAGAGATTGTAGACTTGTTCATGAGATACTTAATAGAAGAATGGTCGGTATGCACATAGATCTCATATCCATTAATGTAGTGTCTGAATTTATTTAGGGCATAAATGACTGCAAGAAGTTCTTTTTTAGTGACAGTGTAATTAAACTCAACGCCCTGTAAATTTTTACTGATAAAGTAAATTGCATGCTCAACTGATTCCACCTTCTAACCAAGCACAAATCTAATAGCATAGTCTAAGGCATCAGTATGAATGTGAAAAGGAAAGCCCCAATTAGGTCCTCTCAAAACCGGTGTCGTAGTGAGAACTTCTTTAAGCTGCAGAAAAGACTTTGCACACTCAGAATCCTAAGTAAATTCAACATCCTTCTTGAGAAAGTTATACAATGGTGGTGCAAGCTGACTGAAATCCTTTATAAACCTTTTATAATACTCGACATGTCCAAGAAAACTTCGCACATCTTTTTGTTTTGCTAGAGTAGGTAATGTGCTAATCACTTCAATCTTGGCAGGGTCCACTTGAATACCTTTTGAAGATATGAAATGTCCTAAGACAACCCCTTCTTCCATCACCATGAAGTAATTTTCACTATTGAGAGAGAGGTTATAATCATGACATCTCTGAAGAACTTTTTCCAAATTTTCCTTGGCCTCATCAAAAGTATGCCCATAGGTGGTAAAGTCATCCATGTAATTCTCCATGCAATCAACAAAGATATCTGAAAATACACTGATCACAGCTCACTGGAAAGTAGCAGGGGCATTGCACAACCCAAAAGGCAGCACTGAATAGGAAAATGTGCCCCATGGGAAGGTAAAGGTTGTCTTCTCTTGGTCTTTAGGGGCTATTTGTATCTGATTATAACCATTGAATCCATCCAAAAAAGAAAAGTATTTCTTTCTAGCTAGGTTATCAAGGACTTGATCTATGAACGATAATGGAAAGTGGTCCTTCTTAGTGGATGTGTTAAGCTCCCTATAGTTAACACAAACTCTCCACTTCCCTTCTTTCTTAGGTACTATAACAAGAGGGGAGACCCACTGACTATCAGAAATGAGATAGATGAAGCCAACATTTAACAACTTCTGCAACTCATTCTTAACTATATCCCTTAGAGCTGGGTTAACCCTTTGCTAAGGTTGGCGAACAGGTCTGAATTTAAGACTAATATAAATTTTGTGAGTGCAAAGCTTAGGGTCTAGGCCTTTCATGTCAGTATAATCCCAAGCAAAGGTTGATTGATGTTCCTTTAGAAGCTACAGGACATCTGTCTGCTGAGAGAGAGTCAAAGCGTTGTTTACATTTAACTCATGTCCTGAGCTGACCTCTAGCTTAGTGACCTTTTCTGCCATGGACAGCTGAGCAATTGGGGAAGAATCCATTTCATGAGGCAATAATGTATGAAGAAATTTGGAAGTTTCTGAATACTGCCCAGCATCGAAAGGTGGTAACAAAGTTTCAAGAACACAGTCCTCTTGGGAACACACTTGGGATTGCACTCCATACTCATTCATAATAATGGAGGAAATGATTTCATCTTCTCCCCTAGAAGCTACAAAAGGTTCCCTAGATATCATCATTAACTGGCGAATGGAATTGACCTCAGGTTCAGTATCATCCAAATCTGGCCAGATTATCTGGTCATCTTGCAACAGAGGTTGAGCTGGGGAATATAAAGTCAAATTTTTAGTGTTGACTCCATTGGATATAGTCATTTTTCCTAATTGACAAGCTATATAGGCATCTATAGTAGCCAGCCAAGGCCTACCTATAATTATTGGATATCCTCCCATGTTAGCTTTTGGAGAAAGGACAACAAAGTCAACTGGATATTCCCAAGAATTCAAGGTGACTATTACATCCTCTACCATCCCATCAGGTGTAATGGTGGAACTATCAGCAAGCTGAAGGATGGTTGGGTTTTCCCTAAGACTGATGATATACAACTGAGACATTACTTCCTTGGTCATGACATTTATAGATGCACCTAAGTCAACTAGAGCATTTTGGACTTGCATTCCTTGAATAGTGACTATAACCATAGGGCTACCAGGATTAGAATACTTTGGAACTATCAATTTCTCCAACATTAGATCAAATAACTGGCCTAGGACATCTATGGTTTTAAGATCCTTTTTCTTCCTCCTAGGCTGCTTGATACAAGCTTCCTTGATGGATTTAGTATATGCAGGTACTTCCTTTATGGCATCTAACAGGGGAATTTTTACTATCATTTGCTTTAGTTGGGCAAGCAAATCCAACATTGCTTGATTTTCCACTGGCTTAACTTGTTCCTCCAACCTATGAGGAAATGGGGGTTCTTGTGTTGCGGGAGCAACAGGTTTGACTGGTACCTCAGTTGGTTCTACCGAGGCATCCTCAAATTTAGTAATGATAGGCTACTGTGGAGGAGGAAGGGTTGTGTCATATCTTAAATGGATATTATTCAAGGAAATTGCATAACTCTGTTGTTGTATTGTTGGTTTAGCATTGTTGGGATTAGGAGTAGGCTGAGCATGCAATTGAGTCTGTTTAGGGGAAGTAGTTTTGGTTGCAGGAGGAGGCATCAAAGCCTCCTGCTGAGGTGGTGGCATCAAAGCTTACTGGTTTGATTGGTTCATCCAATTGTGTGGTTGTTGCCACCCCTGCTGGGGCTGTTGCCAAGGTTGCTGAGGTTGTGACCAACCTTGTTGAGATTGCTGCCAGCCTTGCTGAGGTTGTTGCCAACCTTGCTGAGGCTACTGCCAGCCTTGCTGAGGTTGTTGCCAACCTTGTTGAGGCTACTGCCAACTATTATACCCACTAAATCCACTATGCTATTGATTTTTCCATGCATTATTATTATTAAAATTTTGAAGAGGATCTTGGGGAATACCTGGTCTCTGAGCCCATGGTCTTCGCTGGGCAATGTAGAGCACCTCTCCATTCTCATCAATGGCTTTGAACTCGGTAGACATAGGTTGGGACTCCAAGCTTGCAACAGACTTACACCGATAATTTTTTTTCTTCTCCCTACAGTGTGGACAGTATTATGCTAACATTGCATTAGCTTCATCTTTCTTTCTCTTTGCCTGCATTGTGTCCAACTAAGTAGCGACATCATTAATAATGTCTTGCTTGAAATCTGACAATAGATTGGATAGCTCCATTTTGGACACCCCTGCACCATTGGACTTGTGAGGCAAGGCTCTCAAGCCTCTTCCTTTCTTGATAGTAGCTCTAGAATAGTTCAAACATATGCTCTTTATGTCATCCCATGTCTTCTGAGTAATGTCCCCTCCTGCCATAAGGTCAAGGGCCTCTATGCTCCCATCATTCACACCTCTTAAAAACAAATGCTTTTGAGATTCTTCATTCAGCTCATGTTGTGTGTTACGTTGCAGGCTGAACATGAACCTAGAGACATAGTCTTCCAAGGTTTCATCTTCTTTCTGTGATATTTTAAATATGTCATCTCCTTTTAAGTCCCCTCCTCTGCAATAATCTTTATACTTATCAAGAAACATGGTGCACATTGCATTCCAATATGCTACAGCATCAGCACCCAAACTCATAAACCACCGTAGAGCAACCTCTTTTAAAATGGAAGGAAATAGTTTGAGCTTATGGCCATCAGTGGTGTAGTCATAGCTTTGGCAGAGGACATCAAACTCAAAGAGGAAAGTCTCTGGATCCTCTGTGATGAGTCCATAGAATTTAGGAAGTGCGGCTGTAGGAATGTTCTTCAGATTTTGGTTACCTTGCTGAGTAAAAATAGGAAAAGGGAAGGTAGGATGAGACATTACATTATCTAGATATTATGGGTAAGCAAAGAGGGCATTTAAATGGTAAGACTCTTCAGATGATGGCGGTGAAGGCAATTGATCACAGGCATCAAAAAATACGTTCTCAAACAATTCTTCTTCTTGTGGGTTCTCTAATAGGGGTTCCTCAAGCGTTGGATTGAAAACCTCAAATGGTTCTTCCTGAATAAGGTTAGGTAGGAATCGCCCAAGATGATCCCTACGTCTATGCATGCAAAATTATGCAGAATAATAGCTAGCTTAATGACTTCTGGGTCAAACTAAATTGACACCATCCTCGGCAATGACACCAAAAATGACTGGTCAGAATAATATCCTAGTAACTCAAGCATTGGACATCCTTAAACAATGATTCATTGCTTAAAATCATCACGTATCTACTTAGAACATCATGCTAGACTTCATTAAATGTATCAATCCAAGAACGTGAACTTGAGATGATGGCTGCAAAGTTTATACTTTAGTTCTCCTCAAGAGTCATCACTACTAAAGTAAAAGCTATTGCTACAAGAGATTTATACTAGAAACTAAAACTATAGATTAACTCTCATCTTGAATGAAAACTTAACAGTAAATAGATAATGCTTCAGAAGTAAACATATGCTGCAGGAAACAGTCAATGGTTCTGCTACCAGTGGCTAAAGGAGCAACAATGCTTAACAACTTCAAAGAAAGTTAACTGAATCCTACTTAAACATGAATGGGAAATTCACCTCCTGTGTGGGCCCCCACAGAAGTATGAATGAATTATAACTCAGAGATTAAAATCTGGAACTGTCATATATTCATTTAACAAAACATAGATACAATATAGGATATCAAAGTATTTCACTTTGTTGCTAGATTACAGTATGAATTCTTCAAAAACATCTAACTAGCCTAGAATCATAAGTTCCAACTTATTTAAAAGCAACTAAGAAAAATAGAACAACTACAAACTAGGTCCTTCATTACATAGCATAACAACTTCAGTTACAGGAACGACATCATCATTTATGCAAGAAGATAAGCCATATTTAGTGTTTCGAGAATATAGGAACACTTGGTAACTAGATTGACTTGGTCTGAATCAGCAACCACAAAATTATGGAAGGAGTGGAGCTATGATGAAATTTGAAATAATTATTCACCTTAAAAGACCCACTCATCCTTGAGTCCATGGTCCTTTCTGACTCATTCTTCTCCTACAAAAGGTTAGCATAACAGAACCCACAACACAAATCCAAGGAAGAGATTATAATAGGTTTCCCTATTTTAACATAGCCTTGTCACACGGTTGTAGGAGGTCTACCCATTAAAGCTAGAGAAGAAAAATACTAGATTTTATCATAACATTCATTAATCTATATATATATATATATATATATATATATATATATATATATATATATTCTCAATCTTGTCCTTTAGTTTCGAAAGTATCAAATATACATATGGCTAAAGCTTAGAAACATAAAAGTCTGTATAATGTTTATGAAAAACCATAAGATATTCAAGTCTGAACTTAGAAAATCATAAACAAAACATCCCATAAACTTGACTCATCAGTCTTCATCACCTATAGTCTCGATTTCACGGATAGGGGACATGTAAATATCTTTAAATACTTCTTCTACCACAATATCACCCTTAAAATTATGGTCCTTCTGCTCCATCTTCTTGATCTTCCTGGCTAAAGCGGATGAATCCTCCCCATTCTCTAGTCTTTCATCCCTCTCTTCCACACTCACTTATATTAATAATATATCTATTCCTTTTTTAACTTAATCTTGTGGAGTAAATGTGTTCACAATTGAATCTGTTGTATTATGCTTTGTTTCCTCTATGATATTTCTAGAATCAACACTATTCCTATCATTACCAACAATTCTTAAACATACTTTATCAGATATGATAATAACATGCTAAACTGAACCAATGGCATGTTCTTTGTGTGGTACAAGGAAGATTTGGCTATCAAATCTTGATTGGTATCTTTGATAGGCAACGTCTTTTGAGCCTTTGGCATCATATTCGACCACAAATTTCAAATGCATTGCTTTTTATTTGATCATGAATGCTCACTAAAATGACCGCATTCTACTGGTGTCGTGCCATAGCCCATGCTTTATCCTCTCAACTTCCCCAACCACTCCTAATCGGTTAGAGGGATTAGTTGAGTGTTTAGACACTAAAACTTCTCATGCAACTCCCAAAATTTCACATACAAAATAAAATTAAATCCATTTATAAATTAAATCCAGTATGCCAAAGGACTAGTCCCAACAATTCTTAAACGTACTTTATTTGATATGATGAATTGTTAATAAAGGTCTAATATACAATGGTCATGCCAGAATGTGGTCATTTCAGTGAGCATTCATGATTAAATAAAATGCTTGTGCTCAAGGATATCGATTCACTGTTTTGAAATGTTTGGATTCACGTTTGTTGATATTACTGGCACAACCATTGTATATTAGACCTTTATTAACAATTCATCATATCAAATAAAGTATGTTTAAGAATTGTTGGGACTAGTCCTTTGGCATACTAGATTTAATTCATAAATGGATTTAATTTTATTTTGTATGTGAAATTTTGGGAGTTGCATGAGAAGTTTTAGTGTCTAAACACTCAACTAATCCCTCTAACAGATTAAAAGTGGTTGGGGAAGTTGAGAGGAAAGTTTTCAAACATTCATATTCACTTATTGAATGCTTTGGAGACTAGTGGCTTTACTATCCATGTGTTACCAGTGACTGAGATTCATTAAAGGATACAAAACCTTTCATTTTGGGTTATTGTGCATGGATTCAAATGTAGGTGTGATTTGGTTAATGTTTAGAAGAGATCAATAAAGTATTTAAAGACAATCTTACATGTTTGGAGAGGTTTGAGAGGCCCTTATAATGACTGTATCCTCACAAACAATGGTATTGTATGCACCCAAAAATGGTCGCCTAGACTTTGGGCCCCATTTATTTGATTTATCAACCCTGAATCATTTTTATCAATAATCAATATTTTCAACAATATCAATTTCTTGATCAAGTCTTAATTTCGATCATATATTGGATTTTTATCCTTGGGCTAACCATTTATCCTAAGTCTTTATTTAATTAAAAGGAATATTTCCTCCCCTTTCAATTAAATAAAAAGCCCTACCTTTCCTCTTATCCTAAGTTGCACAAATAAAGCATTATTCTTATTTTATAAAAAGGGAAAAAGCACTTTTTGTCTCACATGAGGCTCAAAAGTCAACACTTCACTCTCGTTGGAGGATGTTTGTGCACATGGATTGCTCCTCTTTCAAGCTCCACCACTGATTAAGACTTTTTGCCTCTTAATCTCCATGGTCCATTTCTCCTCATTTCTTATAAAAGGAGAGCTCTCTCCTTCATTTGCATATCCATGTTTTATGCTAATGTTATGCTACAGGTTTTCTAGGTCATCTTGGAACTTTTGGAGACATTCTTGCATCTAGGGTTTGAAGATTTGGAGCATTGTTGGCATTCATCTTGGATCTTCATCAACACTCTATCTTCTTGTCTTCATTCTTGCATCATCATGGCTTTCTTGCTTCATAGTTAGATTTCATTTCTTGCATAGTAGTTTCATTTTCATAGCATTCTTAGCTTAGATTTCTTTTTATGCAATAGATTAACTTGCATTGTCATATAGATTTGCTTTGCATTGCATACATTTGGCTTCATTGGAGATATTGGCATTCTTGCCCTTGTCTTCACTTGAATCTCTCATTGTATGGTTGACTAGCAAGGTCACTTTCTTGTAGCTCTAGCTGAGAGCAAAACTCATAGTCCCTTGCAACTCCATGCATAGAGAGCTATGAGCCGCTTTGTGAGGCCTCATTCTTGAGCAACCTTGCATGTAATGGTTCATAGAAGTGCATATTTTAGTGTGTACATTTCTGGCGCCCACCGTGGGGCAGAGTAGATTAGCTTTGTCCCTTTTAATTCTGCATTTTTCGTCATTTTTGGATTAATTTTCGGAAAAATCTGCGTCTCTAGTTTTCTGTCTCAGATTATCGCGCGACACTTCTCAGAAATATTGCGCGATATACTTCCTGTCTTGGCGCGATAGTTCACTCGGAAAAAGTATCGCACGCCTATATTGAATTCTATCGCCTGGCATCGGGCGAAGTATCGCCTGGCATCGTGCGAAGTATCGCTCGACTGGGGAAGTATCGCCCGACTATAGGAAACTGTATCGCGCGATACTGTTGAAGACTGAGAAACATCGCCTGGTCTGGCAGAGACTTGCACTTTCAGTTTTTTTGTCCGAATTCGACTATTTTAGCTTGTTGTTTTGTTTTACTTTGTTTAAATAGGTCTAACCTGCATTTTTTAGCTTGAATCCATTAGATTATTGCACATTTACATTTGGATTTTGATTTTGCTAACATTGTGGGCCTAACAAGTTGTGTTTGTAGGTGCTCTCCTTTGCTTAAAAATTGCTAAAAACGCATGTCAAAGAGGGCTACTAACAGTTTTTGCAGGGCTGCCCAAGCATAAAAACAAAAAAAAAAAATTTCATTTCTTGCTTGTTGTTATTTTCCTTTCATTTGTGGCATTCACTAATTGTATTAGGAATCTTAATACCTTGTGAAAGGGATTTTGAGGTGGTAGGAGAAGTATGCTCTTCACCTTTAGGTGAATCAGAAAATCTTGACCCATCTTAAGGTTTTGGAAGCAAGGGGGTAATTGATCTCTTTGCTTGATGTGTTTGGGAAAGATTCTTGAGATAGGGGAGTATGCTCTTCACCCTTGTGGTGAATCAAAAACCTTGAACCTCAAGATTTGATCTATTTTGTTTAGTTTAGGAATCCTTTAGAGGGCCTGCTCTTGAGCAATCAAGAGGAACGACTCAAGTGGGGACAACCTTGTCATCATTCTCCTTGGTGGCAAGTGATTCCAACTCACTATAATCTCAAGGCTATCAAGGACACAAAAAACCTTGATAGACATAACACTTGTCTTCGTTTAATGTGAGTAGCTCATGGGATTGCGACCATGAGGAAAACATTGAACAAGAATGCTTAAGGTACTCTTGAGGCCGCGAGGTCCTAGTCCTTTATGAGGAGCAAGAGGGGTGTTGTGAACGGAAATCCTTATTAAGAACCATTAGATAGAAGCCACCCTCTTTCAGCCGCTTATCTTCTTAGTGCAAGGATTGATCCAAGTGGAATAACCCGGATCACCCCAAGATACTCACCATATGTGTCCCTTTGGTTGTGTTGTTTGACACTTCCATGACAAAGCCAATATCTCTTGTGGGCAACCACTTGGTGTGAGGCAAGGGGGCATCAAGTTGTGGGCTAAGTTGATGAGTAATGAGCCTTGTCTTGTAGGTAGATATTGCTTGAAGTGTCTTCGGTTGTGTGATACCAGTGTAAACATTCTCAACATACAAACAATCGGTAGCATTCATAGGGTGCTTTTTCAATTTTGATATCACAAGTGTTTATCTTGGCAAGGTTGCTTTTTCCCTTGTTTCAAGTGTTTGAAGACATGTTTGATCCCATACTATTTGCAAACCTGTCTAATTGCTATTGAATTTGTGATAGAAATCAGACATTTTCACCCTAACATTCAGAAAATCCAAAATCAAACCTTAAAAAATCAAAATTTTGCACAAATTGGTCAAGATCAACATCAGTATCACATTAGCCAAAGAGAAATATCACATTAGAAGGTTGTTTTTGGTGAGAAAGATTATCTCTAGAATTGTTAGTCACATTCTTGGAGAATTTTAGTACTCTTATTGTCCAAATCACTTTCATTTATCTCAATTTTAATTATATTTTGGCCTAGCCCAACCTCCTAGTTCAAAAGTGCAAGGGTAGTCACCCTTTGATTTGAAGCACCTCTTTGACAGTGTTGGTAAAGCCCCTGCTTCTATCTTTTCATTTCTCTTTGGACAATAGAGAACTTTGATTATCCTAGTTTGGTGTTGACATTTTTTGAGGTCATCCTATTACCAGTCTTCCTTGGTCAGTCCAGATCTTAGATCCTAGGTGTTGTCATGTTGCTCAACATCTCAATGAACGTTATGGTATCAATTGCACAAGATGGCTCTTAGTCTTCTTCTTTCTTCTCCATTTCCCATGTTCTTCTGAAGTCTTCTATTCCCATGGGAAATTCTTCTTCTTCTTCTTGATTCTTTCCTCTTATTATCTAGTCTACACTCTTCTATTCATCTCTTCTATTCATTTCTTCCATGCTTGATTACTTCTTTTCTACAACCATGAATCTTGACTATCTAGCTTTGGAACCTTTATTAAGAATAGATGATCTTGAGCTCATTGACATATTCGAAAAGTGTTGTTCCTCCAAAATTCTCATGAGTGATGAATTTATAGCAAAAATAAAAGAAAAGATGATTAAATCAGATGCCTTCACTAGAACCATAAACATGATCATATCACGATCTTCTTCTTCCAAACATTCTTCATCATCTAAATCTTCTCATTCTTCTTCACCCTCCAAGTCTTATCATGACTCTTCCAGACATCATTCTCATTCTTCATCTTCTAAGTCTTATCATGATTCTTCTAAACACTATTCACATTCTTCATCTTCTAAATCTTATCATGACTCTTCTAAACATCATTCGAATTCCTCATTATCCAAGTATTCTTCTTCCACTAGGTCTTCATTTTCCTCTTCTTCAAGATGTCATTCTTCTTCTACTTCTCCCAAGAGTCTTACTTCTCTTCAGAAGACATACCATAAAGAGCAACGTGATAGTCCTTGTGATGTCTCTTCCAAAAAGAGTGACACACCCACCTATGATGACTATGATGACTATGATGATGGACAATTTAGCCATACCTATGATACCTCTATTCCTAATAGTCCTCCTCGTCGTGTGCTTAGGCTTACTAAAGGGTCATCCTATTGGATAGATTGTGATGGTGATCCATATGATTCTGATTTTGAGAGAAATTATGATATTTGTTGTGAACAATATGATACATCTACTTCTATTGAGGAAGAGAAAGCTTTCCGTGCTGATTATAAACGAAGATACTATGAGCATGTCTTGTCAAAAAACTCTCATGCTGAAAATAAAGATTACACTCTCGAGCAAGATCATGTTAATGTTGAACCTTTGTCTTGTGATGGTTCTCTTCTATCCTCTACTTACTCCAATGTCCACACGTCTCCTAAAGCTGCTATGTCTTCCAAATCTTTCACAAATTCTCCATCCAACAAAGATCCTAATGCTTTTCATGCAGTTCCCTATAGTTATCCTCAAGAGCCACCTCTTAAAGATACTCAAGCTAACCTTCACTTGGCTGCAAATACTTTCAATAATGTCAACCCTAAAGAGCCTAAGCCTTCATCCGCTATAATGCCTATTTCAGCTAGTCCTTCACCACCTCTTCCAAAGTCTTCCATACAATTCCAACATGCTTCCTTGTCCTTAGAAGTGGCTCCATGTCAAGAGGACTCTAAAAATGATAAAGAAAAGAACATACAGAAAGATCAAGATCAGAAACCCTCCATATCATCCAATTCTCTTTATGATGTATCTTCTCCATTGCATGGTTCTTTTGATCCTCTACGCTCTTCCGCATTCATTCCACCATCTCCTAAGCAAGATCAAGCTACTACTTACACTATTGAGCTTATTGACAATCAAAACAACCTTACTACGCTTGCGCTTTCTAAAGATGATACTTCCATTAAGGTTATTAAAAATGGTGTTGTTACTTCCAATGTTGAGCCTATTGAAAATCTAGAAAAAGTTGATACGCTTATGCTACCCAACAATCATTGTCAATATCAAAGTCTTCCATCTTCTTGTTCTACCATTCCATGTTCATTTCCGCTTTCTACTCTTCCTAAGTCTTTGCAAGCTCTGAACAATCCTATCAAAGAAATTGCTCCTATTCAAGATGTTCATGATCCTATTGTAAATCCTAATGCTCACTCTAAAGATCTTGATGTCCTTGGTTGTCATATAGATGCTAATGAACTTATTGATTATCCTTTTGCATCTTCCACATCCATCCTTGGACCTCCTCCACCAATACTAAGGGCTTCACGTCTTCCTTCCATTTTGGGTCCTTATGTCCCTTCACTTTCCCCTCCTAATTCTCCTAATTCATCATCTATTTTGGGTCCTTATGTCCCTCCATCTCCTATTTTCCCTCAAGATCAACATAGATACATACCCTTGAATCCTTTTCATCCACCCACCCATCTAAACCAGTCGTATCGTCCTTCTTCTTCCACAAGTCCCAAGTCTTTTGGAAGTAACTTGAATGTTCAATACAAGAAAAAGAAGCAATACCAGAATCCATCAAAAAAAGAAGATCACCATGTCTCCTCTAATCGATATGGAAACATAAAGTCAAAAGAGATATCCAAGAAGAAAACTACAAGACAAGTATGGGTTCCAAAATCCATCATTCGAGATATTCTCTCTAAGACATCAAAAGAAAATAAAAAGCCTAAGGCTATATGGATTCCAAAGTCTCTCTTGAAAGAGTCTAATGTTGAACAAAAAGTGAAATTGACATTCAAGCTTCCAAAGGCTTTCACTTCATCTTCTTCCAAAAATATCCTTTCATTCCATGTGCCTAAACCACAACCTTTGCTAAACATTTGCCATATTCCTTCTCGTATTCCTCCATTCACATTTGAGAATTATAACAAGTACACCAATCCACTCTTTGAGGAGTCAAATAGCAATAATGAACCAGAATATGGTTCACATTTGGACTAGAATATGGTTTATGTTTCCTCCATTTTTTCCGCCACCCCTCAAGGTGTGTGTCGATGTTGATCTTGCCTTTCTTTCCAGCTATCCTTTTCACATTCCTTCCATTCATTATCCTTCTACCTTCTCTCATTTTTCCTCATTTGCCTATTCCTTCTGTGTCTTCCTTTCCTCTTCAGCATCTTTGAGCATATCATTTTGAATCCTTGACATATCATGGTTTATCCTTTCAAGGAGCATTATCTAAAAAGCTTGCCTTCTTCCAAAAAATAGAAAAAAAAAAATAAAAATAGAAAAATTCAAAAAGAAAACAAAAAAAAAATTGAAAAAAATAAAATTTGAAAATGTGCCATGGTGAAAACCTGGAAACAGGCACCTTGGTAGCAAAAGTAAAAAGAAATAAATTCATCCTATGGTGAAAACCACTCTCTTGTGGCGCCTTGGATAAGTACCATGATGAAAACTTGGCAATCAGGCATCATGCGTAGTTCTTCTACATATTTCATCCATTCCATCTTCTCTCTTTGATCTTGACAATGTTGATCTATACACGAACATTTAGCTATTTTGTGAGCTATCTTACGATGATCTTGCTTTCATTCCATTCATGTTTAGCCTTCATATTCATTTTCCTTCATTCATTCTAACCTTTCGCTATCATTTTCTTCTTTGGTCTTGATCTAATAAAAAAAAGAGTAAAACACGATGCTATGAAGCCTCTTGACATGTCTACTCCTTTAGACTGCATTCCTTCCTTCTTTTGCAGTGCGCTTTTGTGACTTATCCTATGCTAGCCTCTCATTGCTTGTCCAAATGTGCTTTATATGACAAATTTTTCCCTAGCTTGAGTACTCTTGAGGAGTTTGACCTTGAGGATTTCTTCCCTTCACTCTCCTTCATTCTCATGTCTTCCATCTCTTTCACTAGCTTGCTACTCCCTCTCATTCCCCACCTTGCTAGACATTGGGACTGCACGATGTGATCTTGCTCATGAGTTTAATGCCTGTTCTGTCTGGGGGCATCCTTTGTATATATCTTATTGGTCCTGAAAAAAATTCCAAAAAAAATTCATATATGATGTTGAAAAAATCCTAAAAAGCATAAAATGTCCTGAAAAAACACAAAAAAATCAAAATATTCAAAAAAAATAAAAAAAAAATAGAAAAAGTGCCTTGGTGAAAACCTAGCAATAGGCGCCTTGGTAGCAAAAATCCAAAAAAAATGAAATGATAAAAAAGAATCCAAGTGGTGAAAACCTGGAAACAGGCGTTACTTGAGGCCTTTGTACCCCTATTTGTTAGCATGCGTCCTCGACACTTAACCACTTTCCATCATGCCTTGACCTTATTTGGCCTAGTCTGGAATTGGTCTTTGTCTTTGCCTAGGGGGCATAACTGTTCGCATAGGTCCTTTTGGTGCGTTTGTCTCTTGGGACATTTTACAACAGGTGTTTTTCAACACCACCCCAAACAGTGTTTCTCAACACTACCCTTGCGTCGAGTGTTTCTCAACACTTATCAGATGTCTTACCCCACAGTCTAGTATGATGCGATATTTCTCATTTGGAGATGTGATACTCAGAATTTGACTCTCTGACCAACACACACGCACTTAAACCATCAACTCGATAACGACATGATGACTTTATTTTTCTTTGTGTGCTGTCTATGAGGATTTCTTTGATGAGTGATCTCTCCCTGAGAAGTTTTCGATGATGCATCGCTAGAAGACTGAGGGAATAAGACCATGTTTTCTTTCTTTATCTGCTTGTGGGTATATTTTGTTGGTCCTACCTGTCATGAGCATTTATGCTAGTCTTACTTGACACTATGGATCGACAAGGTATTATCCTTGACTGTTTTGCGAGTGCATGCTTTTAGCTATCCTGACTTTCATGTGTCTTGATACAAGCATAATCTCGCCATATCAAATTTAGGTGATCTCACTGCATTAGTCATCTTGACCTATATGTCTTTGATGCCTAGGTGAGATTCCCACATCTCTATCTGATAAAGATCATATTCATATCCACATAGTTATGCTAGTGTGCATTGTATGATCTTATGACGCTACCAATAACGCTCGATGATGATAATTAGATGTCTATAAGCGTTGTGACCTTGCAAGTCAACCACTTTCATAGTAGTTTGCATTTTTAGGTTCATGTTAGTCTAGTGTTGCATTTTGCATACGGAGAGAGCGCTCCTTTTCATCATTTACGGACTAGTCGGTCAACTGTGTTCATCTTCTAATTCTTCTTGATCATATCTTTCATTTCTAGTCTTTCATATCACATCACTTTCTATCCATTTTCAGACTCGAAATTGAAATCCGAATCGCGTTTCAAAATCTTCTCCCCCTTCTGCGCAGTTGGCTGATCTTTTGAGGCCTAATCTTTTAATCTTTGTTGGGGCATCGTCATTCCTTCCTTTTCATGTCTTCCAAACTTCTAGTCTTTCATTCATATTCATTCCACTCCCTCATTTCTCACGTTGACTGCATCTTTCCAGTCAGGCTGGGGCATGTTCTATTGCCTAATGGTTTACCTATTTGACCCTTACATTCGATTATGATTTGATCAACCTTATCAAATTTCTGTCTCTCCTCTACTTGATTTCGATTTCGATTCCGAGGGGGCAGTATTTATGGGATTCTCATCCCTAATTCTCTTGATTTTCCTGATTCAGACATCTTTTGTGAGCTTTTGCTCAAAATTTGAGATTCTTATCTCCCATTTTTAGACATTGATTATTGCCTAGCAGCGACCATGATAAGTTTTGTCTAAAGCTTGACTTGCACCTAGCAGCGACGGTGTTGGTCTAAGCTTTTGTTTATGTTTGTCCAGATGTGATCCCGAATTGACCTCATATCTGAGTTGTTTTGTGATTCCAAATCGATCTCACATTTCAACTTCATTCTTTGACTACATGTGTTCCCAAATTGATCACACATTAGTCAAAGAGGGGCAAATGTATGCACCCAAAAATGGTCGCCTAGACTTTGGGCCCCATTTATTTGATTTATCAACCCTGAATCATTTTTATCAATAATCAATATTTTCAACAATATCAATTTCTTGATCAAGTCTTAATTTCGATCATATATTGGATTTTTATCCTTGGGCTAACCATTTATCCTAAGTCTTTATTTAATTAAAAGGAATATTTCCTCCCCTTTCAATTAAATAAAAAGCCCTACCTTTCCTCTTATCCTAAGTTGCACAAATAAAGCATTATTCTTATTTTATAAAAAGGGAAAAAGCACTTTTTGTCTCACATGAGGCTCAAAAGTCAACACTTCACTCTCGTTGGAGGATGTTTGTGCACATGGATTGCTCCTCTTTCAAGCTCCACCACTGATTAAGACTTTTTGCCTCTTAATCTCCATGGTCCATTTCTCCTCATTTCTTATAAAAGGAGAGCTCTCTCCTTCATTTGCATATCCATGTTTTATGCTAATGTTATGCTACAGGTTTTCTAGGTCATCTTGGAGCTTTTGGAGACATTCTTGCATCTAGGGTTTGAAGATTTGGAGCATTGTTGGCATTCATCTTGGATCTTCATCAACACTCTATCTTCTTGTCTTCATTCTTGCATCATCATGGCTTTCTTGCTTCATAGTTAGATTTCATTTCTTGCATAGTAGTTTCATTTTCATAGCATTCTTAGCTTAGATTTCTTTTTATGCAATAGATTAACTTGCATTGTCATATAGATTTGCTTTGCATTGCATACATTTGGCTTCATTGGAGATATTGGCATTCTTGCCCTTGTCTTCACTTGAATCTCTCATTGTATGGTTGACTAGCAAGGTCACTTTCTTGTAGCTCTAGCTGAGAGCAAAACTCATAGTCCCTTGCAACTCCATGCATAGAGAGCTATGAGCCGCTTTGTGAGGCCTCATTCTTGAGCAACCTTGCATGTAATGGTTCATAGAAGTGCATATTTTAGTGTGTACATTTCTGGCGCCCACCGTGGGGCAAAGTAGATTAGCTTTGTCCCTTTTAATTCTGCATTTTTCGTCATTTTTGGATTAATTTTCGGAAAAATCTGCGTCTCTAGTTTTCTGTCTCAGATTATCGCGCGACACTTCTCAGAAATATTGCGCGATATACTTCCTGTCTTGGCGCGATAGTTCGCTCGGAAAAAGTATCGCACGCCTATATTGAATTCTATCGCCTGGCATCGGGCGAAGTATCGCCTGGCATCGTGCGAAGTATCGCTCGACTGGGGAAGTATCGCCCGACTATAGGAAACTGTATCGCGCGATACTGTTGAAGACTGAGAAACATCGCCTGGTCTGGCAGAGACTTGCGCTTTCAGTTTTTTTGTCCGAATTCGACTATTTTAGCTTGCTGTTTTGTTTTACTTTGTTTAAATAGGTCTAACCTGCATTTTTTAGCTTGAATCCATTAGATTATTGCACATTTACATTTGGATTTTGATTTTGCTAACATTGTGGGCCTAACAAGTTGTGTTTTTAGGTGCTCTCCTTTGCTTAAAAATTGCTAAAAACGCATGTCAAAGAGGGCTACTAACAGTTTTTGCAGGGCTGCCCAAGCATAAAAACAAAAAAAAAAAATTTCATTTCTTGCTTGTTGTTATTTTCCTTTCATTTGTGGCATTCACTAATTGTATTAGGAATCTTAATACCTTGTGAAAGGGATTTTGAGGTGGTAGGAGAAGTATGCTCTTCACCTTTAGGTGAATCAGAAAATCTTGACCCATCTTAAGGTTTTGGAAGCAAGGGGGTAATTGATCTCTTTGCTTGATGTGTTTGGGAAAGATTCTTGAGATAGGGGAGTATGCTCTTCACCCTTGTGGTGAATCAAAAACCTTGAACCTCAAGATTTGATCCATTTTGTTTAGTTTAGGAATCCTTTAGAGGGCCTGCTCTTGAGCAATCAAGAGGAACGACTCAAGTGGGGACAACCTTGTCATCATTCTCCTTGGTGGCAAGTGATTCCAACTCACTATAATCTCAAGGCTATCAAGGACACAAAAAACCTTGATAGACATAACACTTGTCTTCGTTTAATGTGAGTAGCTCATGGGATTGCGACCATGAGGAAAACATTGAACAAGAATGCTTAAGGTACTCTTGAGGCCGCGAGGTCCTAGTCCTTTATGAGGAGCAAGAGGGGTGTTGTGAACGGAAATCCTTATTAAGAACCATTAGATAGAAGCCACCCTCTTTCAGCCGCTTATCTTCTTAGTGCAAGGATTGATCCAAGTGGAATAACCCGGATCACCCCAAGATACTCACCATATGTGTCCCTTTGGTTGTGTTGTTTGACACTTCCATGACAAAGCCAATATCTCTTGTGGGCAACCACTTGGTGTGAGGCAAGGGGGCATCAAGTTGTGGGCTAAGTTGATGAGTAATGAGCCTTGTCTTGTAGGTAGATATTGCTTGAAGTGTCTTCGGTTGTGTGATACCAGTGTAAACATTCTCAACATACAAACAATCGGTAGCATTCATAGGGTGCTTTTTCAATTTTGATATCACAAGTGTTTATCTTGGCAAGGTTGCTTTTGCCCTTGTTTCAAGTGTTTGAAGACATGTTTGATCCCATACTATTTGCAAACCTGTCTAATTGCTATTGAATTTGTGATAGAAATCAGACATTTTCACCCTAACATTCAGAAAATCCAAAATCAGACCTTAAAAAATCAAAATTTTGCACAAATTGGTCAAGATCAACATCAGTATCACATTAGCCAAAGAGAAATATCACATTAGAAGGTTGTTTTTGGTGAGAAAGATTATCTCTAGAATTGTTAGTCACATTCTTGGAGAATTTTAGTACTCTTATTGTCCAAATCACTTTCATTTATCTCAATTTTAATTATATTTTGGCCTAGCCCAACCTCCTAGTTCAAAAGTGCAAGGGTAGTCACCCTTTGATTTGAAGCACCTCTTTGACAGTGTTGGTAAAGCCCCTGCTTCTATCTTTTCATTTCTCTTTGGACAATAGAGAACTTTGATTATCCTAGTTTGGTGTTGACATTTTTTGAGGTCATCCTATTACCAGTCTTCCTTGGTCAGTCCAGATCTTAGATCCTAGGTGTTGTCATGTTGCTCAACATCTCAATGAACGTTATGGTATCAATTGCACAAGATGGCTCTTAGTCTTCTTCTTTCTTCTCCATTTCCCATGTTCTTCTGAAGTCTTCTATTCCCATGGGAAATTCTTCTTCTTCTTCTTGATTCTTTCCTCTTATTATCTAGTCTACACTCTTCTATTCATCTCTTCTATTCATTTCTTCCATGCTTGATTACTTCTTTTCTACAACCATGAATCTTGACTATCTAGCTTTGGAACCTTTATTAAGAATAGATGATCTTGAGCTCATTGACATATTCGAAAAGTGTTGTTCCTCCAAAATTCTCATGAGTGATGAATTTATAGCAAAAATAAAAGAAAAGATGATTAAATCAGATGCCTTCACTAGAACCATAAACATGATCATATCACGATCTTCTTCTTCCAAACATTCTTCATCATCTAAATCTTCTCATTCTTCTTCACCCTCCAAGTCTTATCATGACTCTTCCAGACATCATTCTCATTCTTCATCTTCTAAGTCTTATCATGATTCTTCTAAACACTATTCACATTCTTCATCTTCTAAATCTTATCATGACTCTTCTAAACATCATTCGAATTCCTCATTATCCAAGTATTCTTCTTCCACTAGGTCTTCATTTTCCTCTTCTTCAAGATGTCATTCTTCTTCTACTTCTCCCAAGAGTCTTACTTCTCTTCAGAAGACATACCATAAAGAGCAACGTGATAGTCCTTGTGATGTCTCTTCCAAAAAGAGTGACACACCCACCTATGATGACTATGATGACTATGATGATGGACAATTTAGCCATACCTATGATACCTCTATTCCTAATAGTCCTCCTCGTCGTGTGCTTAGGCTTACTAAAGGGTCATCCTATTGGATAGATTGTGATGGTGATCCATATGATTCTGATTTTGAGAGAAATTATGATATTTGTTGTGAACAATATGATACATCTACTTCTATTGAGGAAGAGAAAGCTTTCCGTGCTGATTATAAACGAAGATACTATGAGCATGTCTTGTCAAAAAACTCTCATGCTGAAAATAAAGATTACACTCTCGAGCAAGATCATGTTAATGTTGAACCTTTGTCTTGTGATGGTTCTCTTCTATCCTCTACTTACTCCAATGTCCACACGTCTCCTAAAGCTGCTATGTCTTCCAAATCTTTCACAAATTCTCCATCCAACAAAGATCCTAATGCTTTTCATGCAGTTCCCTATAGTTATCCTCAAGAGCCACCTCTTAAAGATACTCAAGCTAACCTTCACTTGGCTGCAAATACTTTCAATAATGTCAACCCTAAAGAGCCTAAGCCTTCATCCGCTATAATGCCTATTTCAGCTAGTCCTTCACCACCTCTTCCAAAGTCTTCCATACAATTCCAACATGCTTCCTTGTCCTTAGAAGTGGCTCCATGTCAAGAGGACTCTAAAAATGATAAAGAAAAGAACATACAGAAAGATCAAGATCAGAAACCCTCCATATCATCCAATTCTCTTTATGATGTATCTTCTCCATTGCATGGTTCTTTTGATCCTCTACGCTCTTCCGCATTCATTCCACCATCTCCTAAGCAAGATCAAGCTACTACTTACACTATTGAGCTTATTGACAATCAAAACAACCTTACTACGCTTGCGCTTTCTAAAGATGATACTTCCATTAAGGTTATTAAAAATGGTGTTGTTACTTCCAATGTTGAGCCTATTGAAAATCTAGAAAAAGTTGATACGCTTATGCTACCCAACAATCATTGTCAATATCAAAGTCTTCCATCTTCTTGTTCTACCATTCCATGTTCATTTCCGCTTTCTACTCTTCCTAAGTCTTTGCAAGCTCTGAACAATCCTATCAAAGAAATTGCTCCTATTCAAGATGTTCATGATCCTATTGTAAATCCTAATGCTCACTCTAAAGATCTTGATGTCCTTGGTTGTCATATAGATGCTAATGAACTTATTGATTATCCTTTTGCATCTTCCACATCCATCCTTGGACCTCCTCCACCAATACTAAGGGCTTCACGTCTTCCTTCCATTTTGGGTCCTTATGTCCCTTCACTTTCCCCTCCTAATTCTCCTAATTCATCATCTATTTTGGGTCCTTATGTCCCTCCATCTCCTATTTTCCCTCAAGATCAACATAGATACATACCCTTGAATCCTTTTCATCCACCCACCCATCTAAACCAGTCGTATCGTCCTTCTTCTTCCACAAGTCCCAAGTCTTTTGGAAGTAACTTGAATGTTCAATACAAGAAAAAGAAGCAATACCAGAATCCATCAAAAAAAGAAGATCACCATGTCTCCTCTAATCGATATGGAAACATAAAGTCAAAAGAGATATCCAAGAAGAAAACTACAAGACAAGTATGGGTTCCAAAATCCATCATTCGAGATATTCTCTCTAAGACATCAAAAGAAAATAAAAAGCCTAAGGCTATATGGATTCCAAAGTCTCTCTTGAAAGAGTCTAATGTTGAACAAAAAGTGAAATTGACATTCAAGCTTCCAAAGGCTTTCACTTCATCTTCTTCCAAAAATATCCTTTCATTCCATGTGCCTAAACCACAACCTTTGCTAAACATTTGCCATATTCCTTCTCGTATTCCTCCATTCACATTTGAGAATTATAACAAGTACACCAATCCACTCTTTGAGGAGTCAAATAGCAATAATGAACCAGAATATGGTTCACATTTGGACTAGAATATGGTTTATGTTTCCTCCATTTTTCCCGCCACCCCTCAAGGTGTGTGTCGATGTTGATCTTGCCTTTCTTTCCAGCTATCCTTTTCACATTCCTTCCATTCATTATCCTTCTACCTTCTCTCATTTTTCCTCATTTGCCTATTCCTTCTGTGTCTTCCTTTCCTCTTCAGCATCTTTGAGCATATCATTTTGAATCCTTGACATATCATGGTTTATCCTTTCAAGGAGCATTATCTAAAAAGCTTGCCTTCTTCCAAAAAATAGAAAAAAAAAAATAAAAATAGAAAAATTCAAAAAGAAAACAAAAAAAAAATTGAAAAAAATAAAATTTGAAAATGTGCCATGGTGAAAACCTGGAAACAGGCACCTTGGTAGCAAAAGTAAAAAGAAATAAATTCATCCTATGGTGAAAACCACTCTCTTGTGGCGCCTTGGATAAGTACCATGATGAAAACTTGGCAATCAGGCATCATGCGTAGTTCTTCTACATATTTCATCCATTCCATCTTCTCTCTTTGATCTTGACAATGTTGATCTATACACGAACATTTAGCTATTTTGTGAGCTATCTTACGATGATCTTGCTTTCATTCCATTCATGTTTAGCCTTCATATTCATTTTCCTTCATTCATTCTAACCTTTCGCTATCATTTTCTTCTTTGGTCTTGATCTAATAAAAAAAAGAGTAAAACACGATGCTATGAAGCCTCTTGACATGTCTACTCCTTTAGACTGCATTCCTTCCTTCTTTTGCAGTGCGCTTTTGTGACTTATCCTATGCTAGCCTCTCATTGCTTGTCCAAATGTGCTTTATATGACAAATTTTTCCCTAGCTTGAGTACTCTTGAGGAGTTTGACCTTGAGGATTTCTTCCCTTCACTCTCCTTCATTCTCATGTCTTCCATCTCTTTCACTAGCTTGCTACTCCCTCTCATTCCCCACCTTGCTAGACATTGGGACTGCACGATGTGATCTTGCTCATGAGTTTAATGCCCGTTCTGTCTGGGGGCATCCTTTGTATATATCTTATTGGTCCTGAAAAAAATTCCAAAAAAAATTCATATATGATGTTGAAAAAATCCTAAAAAGCATAAAATGTCCTGAAAAAACACAAAAAAATCAAAATATTCAAAAAAAATAAAAAAAAAATAGAAAAAGTGCCTTGGTGAAAACCTAGCAATAGGCGCCTTGGTAGCAAAAATCCAAAAAAAATGAAATGATAAAAAAGAATCCAAGTGGTGAAAACCTGGAAACAGGCGTTACTTGAGGCCTTTGTACCCCTATTTGTTAGCATGCGTCCTCGACACTTAACCACTTTCCATCATGCCTTGACCTTATTTGGCCTAGTCTGGAATTGGTCTTTGTCTTTGCCTAGGGGGCATAACTGTTCGCATAGGTCCTTTTGGTGCGTTTGTCTCTTGGGACATTTTACAACAGGTGTTTTTCAACACCACCCCAAACAGTGTTTCTCAACACTACCCTTGCGTCGAGTGTTTCTCAACACTTATCAGATGTCTTACCCCACAGTCTAGTATGATGCGATATTTCTCATTTGGAGATGTGATACTCAGAATTTGACTCTCTGACCAACACACACGCACTTAAACCATCAACTCGATAATGACATGATGACTTTATTTTTCTTTGTGTGCTGTCTATGAGGATTTCTTTGATGAGTGATCTCTCCCTGAGAAGTTTTCGATGATGCATCGCTAGAAGACTGAGGGAATAAGACCATGTTTTCTTTCTTTATCTGCTTGTGGGTATATTTTGTTGGTCCTACCTGTCATGAGCATTTATGCTAGTCTTACTTGACACTATGGATCGACAAGGTATTATCCTTGACTGTTTTGCGAGTGCATGCTTTTAGCTATCCTGACTTTCATGTGTCTTGATACAAGCATAATCTCGCCATATCAAATTTAGGTGATCTCACTGCATTAGTCATCTTGACCTATATGTCTTTGATGCCTAGGTGAGATTCCCACATCTCTATCTGATAAAGATCATATTCATATCCACATAGTTATGCTAGTGTGCATTGTATGATCTTATGACGCTACCAATAACGCTCGATGATGATAATTAGATGTCTATAAGCGTTGTGACCTTGCAAGTCAACCACTTTCATAGTAGTTTGCATTTTTAGGTTCATGTTAGTCTAGTGTTGCATTTTGCGTACGGAGAGAGCGCTCCTTTTCATCATTTACGGACTAGTCGGTCAACTGTGTTCATCTTCTAATTCTTCTTGATCATATCTTTCATTTCTAGTCTTTCATATCACATCACTTTCTATCCATTTTCGGACTCGAAATTGAAATCTGAATCGCGTTTCAAAATCTTCTCCCCCTTCTGCGCAGTTGGCTGATCTTTTGAGGCCTAATCTTTTAATCTTTGTTGGGGCATCGTCATTCCTTCCTTTTCATGTCTTCCAAACTTCTAGTCTTTCATTCATATTCATTCCACTCCCTCATTTCTCACGTTGACTGCATCTTTCCAGTCAGGCTGGGGCATGTTCTATTGCCTAATGGTTTACCTATTTGACCCTTACATTCGATTATGATTTGATCAACCTTATCAAATTTCTGTCTCTCCTCTACTTGATTTCGATTTCGATTCTGAGGGGGCAGTATTTATGGGATTCTCATCCCTAATTCTCTTGATTTTCCTGATTCAGACATCTTTTGTGAGCTTTTGCTCAAAATTTGAGATTCTTATCTCCCATTTTTAGACATTGATTATTGCCTAGCAGCGACCATGATAAGTTTTGTCTAAAGCTTGACTTGCACCTAGCAGCGACGGTGTTGGTCTAAGCTTTTGTTTATGTTTGTCCAGATGTGATCCCGAATTGACCTCATATCTGAGTTGTTTTGTGATTCCAAATCGATCTCACATTTCAACTTCATTCTTTGACTACATGTGTTCCCAAATTGATCACACATTAGTCAAAGAGGGGCAAATGTATGCACCCAAAAATGGTCGCCTAGACTTTGGGCCCCATTTATTTGATTTATCAACCCTGAATCATTTTTATCAATAATCAATATTTTCAACAATATCAATTTCTTGATCAAGTCTTAATTTCGATCATATATTGGATTTTTATCCTTGGGCTAACCATTTATCCTAAGTCTTTATTTAATTAAAAGGAATATTTCCTCCCCTTTCAATTAAATAAAAAGCCCTACCTTTCCTCTTATCCTAAGTTGCACAAATAAAGCATTATTCTTATTTTATAAAAAGGGAAAAAGCACTTTTTGTCTCACATGAGGCTCAAAAGTCAACACTTCACTCTCGTTGGAGGATGTTTGTGCACATGGATTGCTCCTCTTTCAAGCTCCACCACTGATTAAGACTTTTTGCCTCTTAATCTCCATGGTCCATTTCTCCTCATTTCTTATAAAAGGAGAGCTCTCTCCTTCATTTGCATATCCATGTTTTATGCTAATGTTATGCTACAGGTTTTCTAGGTCATCTTGGAGCTTTTGGAGACATTCTTGCATCTAGGGTTTGAAGATTTGGAGCATTGTTGGCATTCATCTTGGATCTTCATCAACACTCTATCTTCTTGTCTTCATTCTTGCATCATCATGGCTTTCTTGCTTCATAGTTAGATTTCATTTCTTGCATAGTAGTTTCATTTTCATAGCATTCTTAGCTTAGATTTCTTTTTATGCAATAGATTAACTTGCATTGTCATATAGATTTGCTTTGCATTGCATACATTTGGCTTCATTGGAGATATTGGCATTCTTGCCCTTGTCTTCACTTGAATCTCTCATTGTATGGTTGACTAGCAAGGTCACTTTCTTGTAGCTCTAGCTGAGAGCAAAACTCATAGTCCCTTGCAACTCCATGCATAGAGAGCTATGAGCCGCTTTGTGAGGCCTCATTCTTGAGCAACCTTGCATGTAATGGTTCATAGAAGTGCATATTTTAGTGTGTACATTTCTGGCGCCCACCGTGGGGCAAAGTAGATTAGCTTTGTCCCTTTTAATTCTGCATTTTTCGTCATTTTTGGATTAATTTTCGGAAAAATCTGCGTCTCTAGTTTTCTGTCTCAGATTATCGCGCGACACTTCTCAGAAATATTGCGCGATATACTTCCTGTCTTGGCGCGATAGTTCGCTCGGAAAAAGTATCGCACGCCTATATTGAATTCTATCGCCTGGCATCGGGCGAAGTATCGCCTGGCATCGTGCGAAGTATCGCTCGACTGGGGAAGTATCGCCCGACTATAGGAAACTGTATCGCGCGATACTGTTGAAGACTGAGAAACATCGCCTGGTCTGGCAGAGACTTGCGCTTTCAGTTTTTTTGTCCGAATTCGACTATTTTAGCTTGCTGTTTTGTTTTACTTTGTTTAAATAGGTCTAACCTGCATTTTTTAGCTTGAATCCATTAGATTATTGCACATTTACATTTGGATTTTGATTTTGCTAACATTGTGGGCCTAACAAGTTGTGTTTTTAGGTGCTCTCCTTTGCTTAAAAATTGCTAAAAACGCATGTCAAAGAGGGCTACTAACAGTTTTTGCAGGGCTGCCCAAGCATAAAAACAAAAAAAAAAAATTTCATTTCTTGCTTGTTGTTATTTTCCTTTCATTTGTGGCATTCACTAATTGTATTAGGAATCTTAATACCTTGTGAAAGGGATTTTGAGGTGGTAGGAGAAGTATGCTCTTCACCTTTAGGTGAATCAGAAAATCTTGACCCATCTTAAGGTTTTGGAAGCAAGGGGGTAATTGATCTCTTTGCTTGATGTGTTTGGGAAAGATTCTTGAGATAGGGGAGTATGCTCTTCACCCTTGTGGTGAATCAAAAACCTTGAACCTCAAGATTTGATCCATTTTGTTTAGTTTAGGAATCCTTTAGAGGGCCTGCTCTTGAGCAATCAAGAGGAACGACTCAAGTGGGGACAACCTTGTCATCATTCTCCTTGGTGGCAAGTGATTCCAACTCACTATAATCTCAAGGCTATCAAGGACACAAAAAACCTTGATAGACATAACACTTGTCTTCGTTTAATGTGAGTAGCTCATGGGATTGCGACCATGAGGAAAACATTGAACAAGAATGCTTAAGGTACTCTTGAGGCCGCGAGGTCCTAGTCCTTTATGAGGAGCAAGAGGGGTGTTGTGAACGGAAATCCTTATTAAGAACCATTAGATAGAAGCCACCCTCTTTCAGCCGCTTATCTTCTTAGTGCAAGGATTGATCCAAGTGGAATAACCCGGATCACCCCAAGATACTCACCATATGTGTCCCTTTGGTTGTGTTGTTTGACACTTCCATGACAAAGCCAATATCTCTTGTGGGCAACCACTTGGTGTGAGGCAAGGGGGCATCAAGTTGTGGGCTAAGTTGATGAGTAATGAGCCTTGTCTTGTAGGTAGATATTGCTTGAAGTGTCTTCGGTTGTGTGATACCAGTGTAAACATTCTCAACATACAAACAATCGGTAGCATTCATAGGGTGCTTTTTCAATTTTGATATCACAAGTGTTTATCTTGGCAAGGTTGCTTTTGCCCTTGTTTCAAGTGTTTGAAGACATGTTTGATCCCATACTATTTGCAAACCTGTCTAATTGCTATTGAATTTGTGATAGAAATCAGACATTTTCACCCTAACATTCAGAAAATCCAAAATCAGACCTTAAAAAATCAAAATTTTGCACAAATTGGTCAAGATCAACATCAGTATCACATTAGCCAAAGAGAAATATCACATTAGAAGGTTGTTTTTGGTGAGAAAGATTATCTCTAGAATTGTTAGTCACATTCTTGGAGAATTTTAGTACTCTTATTGTCCAAATCACTTTCATTTATCTCAATTTTAATTATATTTTGGCCTAGCCCAACCTCCTAGTTCAAAAGTGCAAGGGTAGTCACCCTTTGATTTGAAGCACCTCTTTGACAGTGTTGGTAAAGCCCCTGCTTCTATCTTTTCATTTCTCTTTGGACAATAGAGAACTTTGATTATCCTAGTTTGGTGTTGACATTTTTTGAGGTCATCCTATTACCAGTCTTCCTTGGTCAGTCCAGATCTTAGATCCTAGGTGTTGTCATGTTGCTCAACATCTCAATGAACGTTATGGTATCAATTGCACAAGATGGCTCTTAGTCTTCTTCTTTCTTCTCCATTTCCCATGTTCTTCTGAAGTCTTCTATTCCCATGGGAAATTCTTCTTCTTCTTCTTGATTCTTTCCTCTTATTATCTAGTCTACACTCTTCTATTCATCTCTTCTATTCATTTCTTCCATGCTTGATTACTTCTTTTCTACAACCATGAATCTTGACTATCTAGCTTTGGAACCTTTATTAAGAATAGATGATCTTGAGCTCATTGACATATTCGAAAAGTGTTGTTCCTCCAAAATTCTCATGAGTGATGAATTTATAGCAAAAATAAAAGAAAAGATGATTAAATCAGATGCCTTCACTAGAACCATAAACATGATCATATCACGATCTTCTTCTTCCAAACATTCTTCATCATCTAAATCTTCTCATTCTTCTTCACCCTCCAAGTCTTATCATGACTCTTCCAGACATCATTCTCATTCTTCATCTTCTAAGTCTTATCATGATTCTTCTAAACACTATTCACATTCTTCATCTTCTAAATCTTATCATGACTCTTCTAAACATCATTCGAATTCCTCATTATCCAAGTATTCTTCTTCCACTAGGTCTTCATTTTCCTCTTCTTCAAGATGTCATTCTTCTTCTACTTCTCCCAAGAGTCTTACTTCTCTTCAGAAGACATACCATAAAGAGCAACGTGATAGTCCTTGTGATGTCTCTTCCAAAAAGAGTGACACACCCACCTATGATGACTATGATGACTATGATGATGGACAATTTAGCCATACCTATGATACCTCTATTCCTAATAGTCCTCCTCGTCGTGTGCTTAGGCTTACTAAAGGGTCATCCTATTGGATAGATTGTGATGGTGATCCATATGATTCTGATTTTGAGAGAAATTATGATATTTGTTGTGAACAATATGATACATCTACTTCTATTGAGGAAGAGAAAGCTTTCCGTGCTGATTATAAACGAAGATACTATGAGCATGTCTTGTCAAAAAACTCTCATGCTGAAAATAAAGATTACACTCTCGAGCAAGATCATGTTAATGTTGAACCTTTGTCTTGTGATGGTTCTCTTCTATCCTCTACTTACTCCAATGTCCACACGTCTCCTAAAGCTGCTATGTCTTCCAAATCTTTCACAAATTCTCCATCCAACAAAGATCCTAATGCTTTTCATGCAGTTCCCTATAGTTATCCTCAAGAGCCACCTCTTAAAGATACTCAAGCTAACCTTCACTTGGCTGCAAATACTTTCAATAATGTCAACCCTAAAGAGCCTAAGCCTTCATCCGCTATAATGCCTATTTCAGCTAGTCCTTCACCACCTCTTCCAAAGTCTTCCATACAATTCCAACATGCTTCCTTGTCCTTAGAAGTGGCTCCATGTCAAGAGGACTCTAAAAATGATAAAGAAAAGAACATACAGAAAGATCAAGATCAGAAACCCTCCATATCATCCAATTCTCTTTATGATGTATCTTCTCCATTGCATGGTTCTTTTGATCCTCTACGCTCTTCCGCATTCATTCCACCATCTCCTAAGCAAGATCAAGCTACTACTTACACTATTGAGCTTATTGACAATCAAAACAACCTTACTACACTTGCGCTTTCTAAAGATGATACTTCCATTAAGGTTATTAAAAATGGTGTTGTTACTTCCAATGTTGAGCCTATTGAAAATCTAGAAAAAGTTGATACGCTTATGCTACCCAACAATCATTGTCAATATCAAAGTCTTCCATCTTCTTGTTCTACCATTCCATGTTCATTTCCGCTTTCTACTCTTCCTAAGTCTTTGCAAGCTCTGAACAATCCTATCAAAGAAATTGCTCCTATTCAAGATGTTCATGATCCTATTGTAAATCCTAATGCTCACTCTAAAGATCTTGATGTCCTTGGTTGTCATATAGATGCTAATGAACTTATTGATTATCCTTTTGCATCTTCCACATCCATCCTTGGACCTCCTCCACCAATACTAAGGGCTTCACGTCTTCCTTCCATTTTGGGTCCTTATGTCCCTTCACTTTCCCCTCCTAATTCTCCTAATTCATCATCTATTTTGGGTCCTTATGTCCCTCCATCTCCTATTTTCCCTCAAGATCAACATAGATACATACCCTTGAATCCTTTTCATCCACCCACCCATCTAAACCAGTCGTATCGTCCTTCTTCTTCCACAAGTCCCAAGTCTTTTGGAAGTAACTTGAATGTTCAATACAAGAAAAAGAAGCAATACCAGAATCCATCAAAAAAAGAAGATCACCATGTCTCCTCTAATCGATATGGAAACATAAAGTCAAAAGAGATATCCAAGAAGAAAACTACAAGACAAGTATGGGTTCCAAAATCCATCATTCGAGATATTCTCTCTAAGACATCAAAAGAAAATAAAAAGCCTAAGGCTATATGGATTCCAAAGTCTCTCTTGAAAGAGTCTAATGTTGAACAAAAAGTGAAATTGACATTCAAGCTTCCAAAGGCTTTCACTTCATCTTCTTCCAAAAATATCCTTTCATTCCATGTGCCTAAACCACAACCTTTGCTAAACATTTGCCATATTCCTTCTCGTATTCCTCCATTCACATTTGAGAATTATAACAAGTACACCAATCCACTCTTTGAGGAGTCAAATAGCAATAATGAACCAGAATATGGTTCACATTTGGACTAGAATATGGTTTATGTTTCCTCCATTTTTCCCGCCACCCCTCAAGGTGTGTGTCGATGTTGATCTTGCCTTTCTTTCCAGCTATCCTTTTCACATTCCTTCCATTCATTATCCTTCTACCTTCTCTCATTTTTCCTCATTTGCCTATTCCTTCTGTGTCTTCCTTTCCTCTTCAGCATCTTTGAGCATATCATTTTGAATCCTTGACATATCATGGTTTATCCTTTCAAGGAGCATTATCTAAAAAGCTTGCCTTCTTCCAAAAAATAGAAAAAAAAAAATAAAAATAGAAAAATTCAAAAAGAAAACAAAAAAAAAATTGAAAAAAATAAAATTTGAAAATGTGCCATGGTGAAAACCTGGAAACAGGCACCTTGGTAGCAAAAGTAAAAAGAAATAAATTCATCCTATGGTGAAAACCACTCTCTTGTGGCGCCTTGGATAAGTACCATGATGAAAACTTGGCAATCAGGCATCATGCGTAGTTCTTCTACATATTTCATCCATTCCATCTTCTCTCTTTGATCTTGACAATGTTGATCTATACACGAACATTTAGCTATTTTGTGAGCTATCTTACGATGATCTTGCTTTCATTCCATTCATGTTTAGCCTTCATATTCATTTTCCTTCATTCATTCTAACCTTTCGCTATCATTTTCTTCTTTGGTCTTGATCTAATAAAAAAAAGAGTAAAACACGATGCTATGAAGCCTCTTGACATGTCTACTCCTTTAGACTGCATTCCTTCCTTCTTTTGCAGTGCGCTTTTGTGACTTATCCTATGCTAGCCTCTCATTGCTTGTCCAAATGTGCTTTATATGACAAATTTTTCCCTAGCTTGAGTACTCTTGAGGAGTTTGACCTTGAGGATTTCTTCCCTTCACTCTCCTTCATTCTCATGTCTTCCATCTCTTTCACTAGCTTGCTACTCCCTCTCATTCCCCACCTTGCTAGACATTGGGACTGCACGATGTGATCTTGCTCATGAGTTTAATGCCCGTTCTGTCTGGGGGCATCCTTTGTATATATCTTATTGGTCCTGAAAAAAATTCCAAAAAAAATTCATATATGATGTTGAAAAAATCCTAAAAAGCATAAAATGTCCTGAAAAAACACAAAAAAATCAAAATATTCAAAAAAAATAAAAAAAAAATAGAAAAAGTGCCTTGGTGAAAACCTAGCAATAGGCGCCTTGGTAGCAAAAATCCAAAAAAAATGAAATGATAAAAAAGAATCCAAGTGGTGAAAACCTGGAAACAGGCGTTACTTGAGGCCTTTGTACCCCTATTTGTTAGCATGCGTCCTCGACACTTAACCACTTTCCATCATGCCTTGACCTTATTTGGCCTAGTCTGGAATTGGTCTTTGTCTTTGCCTAGGGGGCATAACTGTTCGCATAGGTCCTTTTGGTGCGTTTGTCTCTTGGGACATTTTACAACAGGTGTTTTTCAACACCACCCCAAACAGTGTTTCTCAACACTACCCTTGCGTCGAGTGTTTCTCAACACTTATCAGATGTCTTACCCCACAGTCTAGTATGATGCGATATTTCTCATTTGGAGATGTGATACTCAGAATTTGACTCTCTGACCAACACACACGCACTTAAACCATCAACTCGATAACGACATGATGACTTTATTTTTCTTTGTGTGCTGTCTATGAGGATTTCTTTGATGAGTGATCTCTCCCTGAGAAGTTTTCGATGATGCATCGCTAGAAGACTGAGGGAATAAGACCATGTTTTCTTTCTTTATCTGCTTGTGGGTATATTTTGTTGGTCCTACCTGTCATGAGCATTTATGCTAGTCTTACTTGACACTATGGATCGACAAGGTATTATCCTTGACTGTTTTGCGAGTGCATGCTTTTAGCTATCCTGACTTTCATGTGTCTTGATACAAGCATAATCTCGCCATATCAAATTTAGGTGATCTCACTGCATTAGTCATCTTGACCTATATGTCTTTGATGCCTAGGTGAGATTCCCACATCTCTATCTGATAAAGATCATATTCATATCCACATAGTTATGCTAGTGTGCATTGTATGATCTTATGACGCTACCAATAACGCTCGATGATGATAATTAGATGTCTATAAGCGTTGTGACCTTGCAAGTCAACCACTTTCATAGTAGTTTGCATTTTTAGGTTCATGTTAGTCTAGTGTTGCATTTTGCATACGGAGAGAGCGCTCCTTTTCATCATTTACGGACTAGTCGGTCAACTGTGTTCATCTTCTAATTCTTCTTGATCATATCTTTCATTTCTAGTCTTTCATATCACATCACTTTCTATCCATTTTCAGACTCGAAATTGAAATCCGAATCGCGTTTCAAAATCTTCTCCCCCTTCTGCGCAGTTGGCTGATCTTTTGAGGCCTAATCTTTTAATCTTTGTTGGGGCATCGTCATTCCTTCCTTTTCATGTCTTCCAAACTTCTAGTCTTTCATTCATATTCATTCCACTCCCTCATTTCTCACGTTGACTGCATCTTTCCAGTCAGGCTGGGGCATGTTCTATTTCCTAATGGTTTACCTATTTGACCCTTACATTCGATTATGATTTGATCAACCTTATCAAATTTCTGTCTCTCCTCTACTTGATTTCGATTTCGATTCCGAGGGGGCAGTATTTATGGGATTCTCATCCCTAATTCTCTTGATTTTCCTGATTCAGACATCTTTTGTGAGCTTTTGCTCAAAATTTGAGATTCTTATCTCCCATTTTTAGACATTGATTATTGCCTAGCAGCGACCATGATAAGTTTTGTCTAAAGCTTGACTTGCACCTAGCAGCGACGGTGTTGGTCTAAGCTTTTGTTTATGTTTGTCCAGATGTGATCCCGAATTGACCTCATATCTGAGTTGTTTTGTGATTCCAAATCGATCTCACATTTCAACTTCATTCTTTGACTACATGTGTTCCCAAATTGATCACACATTAGTCAAAGAGGGGCAAATGTATGCACCCAAAAATGGTCGCCTAGACTTTGGGCCCCATTTATTTGATTTATCAACCCTGAATCATTTTTATCAATAATCAATATTTTCAACAATATCAATTTCTTGATCAAGTCTTAATTTCGATCATATATTGGATTTTTATCCTTGGGCTAACCATTTATCCTAAGTCTTTATTTAATTAAAAGGAATATTTCCTCCCCTTTCAATTAAATAAAAAGCCCTACCTTTCCTCTTATCCTAAGTTGCACAAATAAAGCATTATTCTTATTTTATAAAAAGGGAAAAAGCACTTTTTGTCTCACATGAGGCTCAAAAGTCAACACTTCACTCTCGTTGGAGGATGTTTGTGCACATGGATTGCTCCTCTTTCAAGCTCCACCACTGATTAAGACTTTTTGCCTCTTAATCTCCATGGTCCATTTCTCCTCATTTCTTATAAAAGGAGAGCTCTCTCCTTCATTTGCATATCCATGTTTTATGCTAATGTTATGCTACAGGTTTTCTAGGTCATCTTGGAGCTTTTGGAGACATTCTTGCATCTAGGGTTTGAAGATTTGGAGCATTGTTGGCATTCATCTTGGATCTTCATCAACACTCTATCTTCTTGTCTTCATTCTTGCATCATCATGGCTTTCTTGCTTCATAGTTAGATTTCATTTCTTGCATAGTAGTTTCATTTTCATAGCATTCTTAGCTTAGATTTCTTTTTATGCAATAGATTAACTTGCATTGTCATATAGATTTGCTTTGCATTGCATACATTTGGCTTCATTGGAGATATTGGCATTCTTGCCCTTGTCTTCACTTGAATCTCTCATTGTATGGTTGACTAGCAAGGTCACTTTCTTGTAGCTCTAGCTGAGAGCAAAACTCATAGTCCCTTGCAACTCCATGCATAGAGAGCTATGAGCCGCTTTGTGAGGCCTCATTCTTGAGCAACCTTGCATGTAATGGTTCATAGAAGTGCATATTTTAGTGTGTACAGGTATAGATTGGTTTTACTAAGTTTCCTTTCTCTATTTTGAGGTTTCCTTTCTTTGTCACAGGTATAGTCAGAGAGTTCATTGACAAAATGATCATTTGAATGGTTACTATGAATATGAATGATTTGATATAGCATATTTCTCATTTTACTTGAAGTTTGGAATAGCTTGTGCAAGGGTGAAAGTACTTTTGATTGTTTTAGTCGTAACTATTCCTGTACACAATCAGGAAATGTAACTGTCTAATGATTATATGTAATGTTGAATGGATTAAATGCTTTATTCTTGGTAGAAGCAAATGGAAGGAATAGTGTTGGTGTTAGGTTTCATTTATTATTGAATTCAATGGTTTCCAAGATGTGTTGAGGAGCTTGGTCCTTGTTTAATGTTAATTGTTCCTGCACAATCCACTCATACAACAGTGAAATGTTATGTGATTGACAATTTCTATTTTTTCCATTTGATAACCATAGTCAACATTTCAAAACAGTGAATTGTCCTTGAGCACAAGCACCAATAACATCAAATAATGGAGATAAAGCATGGGCTAGAGAACGACACCAGTAGATTAAAACTAAACCAATGTCATGTTTACAACAAAGAAATAGAATGATAATAATATGTTGAAAATTCTATTATGTTTAATACACGTTAAAGGACCAGTCCTAACAATTCTTAAACATACTTTATTTGATATGATGAATTGTTAATAAAGGTCTAATTCTGTAGACTATTAGCAGGAAGGAAGATTTGACCTAGCCAAATCTTCCTTGTACCACACAAAAAAGTGTGTGATAACTATGTCTACTCCAACCTTAATTGTTTAAGAATTCATCATATCAGATAAAGTATGTTTAAGAATTGTTGGGAGTTCTATTACACCTTTGTTGTAAACATGCCATTGGTTTAGTTTTGTAAAAAAAAATTGTGTGTTAAATGCATTTAAATGGAACATTAAGCATAGTAATAATATGCTTAATCAATTAGTAATTGGCAAATTAAATGCAGATAACACCTTTACCAGTTTAGCATGTTATTATAAGATACTAAAGAAGACCTGCTATTTGTTAGACAAATCTTCATTGTCAGACATACTTTATCTGATATGATGAATTCTTAAACAATTAAGGTTGGAGGAGACATAGTTATCAGACAGTTTTTTGTGTGGTACAAGGAAGATTTGGCTGATTAAGAGTGAGGCCTTCTTTAGAATCTCATGAGTTCTGTGCTACACATGCAACGTATTGTGAGTTTGAAGAGAGTTAAAGGTTTCTAATTGAAATCAGTGATCTTAAAGGTGTTAAAGTCTTGTTTTGGTTTTTCCTTTCCACTATGCAATAAGGAATAGTTTTCAAACATTCATATTCACTTATTGAATGCTTTGGAGACTAGTGGTTTGACTATCCATGTGTTACCAGTGACTGAGATTCATTAAAGGATACAAAACCCTTCATTTTGGGTTATTGTGTGTGGATTCAAATGTAGGTTTGATTTGGTTAGTGTTTAGAAGAGATCAATAAAGTATTTAAAGACCATCTTACATGTTTGGAGAGGTTTGAGAGGCACTTATCATGACTGTACCCTCAAAAACATCAGCATAGACTGGTTTTACTAAGTTTCTTTTCTCTATTTTGAGGTTCTCATTGCCAAAGTGGCCAAAGACTATGTTAGGCTGATAAAATATGGGGATTCTCCTTACTGCTGCAAATATTTGAAGGTTGTTGCACTTGGACATATGTGTACCATTGTTAAGAGAATTGGACCGAGTTTGGCTTACCTCAAACATGTGAGGCAACATATGGAAAGGTTGTCGTCTATTGACCCAAATACCAGGACTATTTTGATCTGTGGGTACCCTAATGTTGGCAAGAGTTCTTTTATTAATTATGATGAGTTGTATCATTCCCATCATGTCCCATGCTTGCACCATGTGTACCCTCAACTATAAGATGTAAATCATTATTCTCTTCTTGACCAAAGGCTACCATATCTTGAGGTAGTGGAGTTATGTCACTGTTATGAACTCAAAATTATGGTCATACCCTGGTGACAAATTTTAAATGGATACAAGCACCTTTTTGTGTAATGGTCAGGCCCAACCTTTGTATCTTGAATGCCAATACTAGATGCCTCTTCTTTACTGATTAATCCATGTGACAAATCTGCAGACTTGTGAGAATGAGGAAAGGAGCCTCTACTGTCCAAATTCAAAACTTGGGACTTTTCTTTTCTTCCATCTTCAGATTCACCACACACCACTAAATTTAGATTTTCCTCATAGTCTTATCAATTGAGAAGAGGATTCCATATCAACTTCATGTTATTCACCAATTGCTGATTCAAAATCAATCTTTGAGAAATCTAAATACTCATCAAACCTCTCTTGAATGTCCTCACTACAAGGCATATGTCGTCTTCATTGCATCTTCTTTTTATTTCATGTTTTAATCTTTAAGAACTTGATCAAGAACATAAGTTTTAATGAAATATCAATTTGATTTGCAAAGTTTGTGTTCTTTGCAAATTTGAAAGGCTCTAATACTTACTAGGGAGGATGTGGATGTGCAACCTTATTCTTTTACTACTAAGTCTCTGTTTGTTGGGCATACTGATTATAATTACTTGACATATATCACAAATGTTGCTAATTAAGGTTGGCGAGATGATTACGCCTATCCTGAAAAAAGACTGTCAAATCATTATGCTTTCAAATCAATTACCTATCGATGTATCCCTTGCGAGGGAGAGAAGCCAAACACATAAACACGGCAACTAAAAAACTTAAATGGAATACACCAAGAAGTACCAAATGATGAATGCTCAATTGTTGTAATGGAAAAGCATCAGAACCGTCCATTTCTAGAACTTAATTTTCTAGTCTAAATGATTTTTCTATAGTCGTAATGATTTTTCTATAGTCATAATGATTTTTCTAGAACTTGATTTTCTAGTCTTAATGATTTTTCTATAGTCCTAATGATTTTTCTATAGTCTTAATGATTTTTCTTTCATCCTAATGTTTGTTGCTCTTGATAAATTAGGCCTTGAATTTGAATTTTTGTTCACTATTTTATTTCAACTTGATATTTCATTCATTTTTCATATATATAGAAACTACACATGCTGATAAAAAATGAGCTATTTGATTATTCATTGTTCATGATTGTAAATGGTCAATATTTATGATGGTACTCCTTGGTGTATTCCATTTAAAAATAATCATATTTCTATGACTATGATAAATGTCCCTTTGTGGGCCTATGAATTATGGGCTTAGTTCCATGTTTTCTTTCATTCTTGCATTTGAAATGTTAAATATGGGTTGCATACAGAGGTATTATGTGTATTGTTGTTGGTGATTATTTAACTGCAGTATTTTATTTTTTATTTTTTTTTCTTTGTTTTCTTGTTGTTTCTTTTCTATTTCTACAATATGGACATGTACTTTTCTTTGAGCAATGTGCTTTATGTTGTGGGCTACAAGGTGGAGCCATTAGGCATCTGTGACAATTTGAAGCTATTTAGCCTATTGATACCCTTGGTATTTTGGACCACCCCTTGAAGGATAGGAACACCATAGAGATGCTCAATATTATTACCTTGGATCATTTGAAGGTGGTTGTTTTGTTTTTCCTTAATGTTTCAGGGTCCTGTGGTTATAGTATTGCGCAACAGGCAGCTCTATTTCACATCATAAAACCTCTATTGGCCAATAAGCCTCTTATTGTAGTTTGTAATAAGATTGATTTGCAACCACTAGAGACTACTCTACAAGCTTGAAGAAGTGGTATATTTTGGCAAATGAAGAGTGGAAAGAAGATGATATTCCTGAGATCATGGATGGACACAATGTTGTAGACTTTATTGATCCAGATATCTTGCAAAGGCTTGAAGAACTAGAGAGAGAAGAAGGGCTTAGGATGGCAGCTGAGGGTGATGAGGACGATGAGATGGGGGAAGTGGAGTTGAATCCTAATGAAATGGAAGCTTTAGCTGCAATTAGGAAGAAGAAGAATATGCTTATCATCGAACACAGATTAAAGAAGAGTACTGCAGAGAGAACGCCTACCATACCAAGGAGGTTTGACAAGAACAAGAAATATGGCTTAAACAGAATGGGAAGACATATTTCTAGCTTGGGTTTGGATCCTTCGACAATTAGCATGATAATAAATTATGAAGCAGATGAGAGCTAAGCAATTAGCTTCCAAGAAAAATCTCATAAATGAATTGTGTGTACCCCAATTCTTGTGCCCTTTGCACGTACCCAAAGGATATATTTGAAACAACAAGGGTAAGGCTTAAAGAAGTTAATTTTGCATCACTAGACAGATCTTTAAGCCTTACCCTTGTTGTTTCAAATATATCCTTTGGGTATGCACAAAGGCCACATGAATTGGGGTACGCATAGTTCATTTATGAGATTTTTCTTGGGAAGCTAATTGCTCATCTTTCATCTACTTCATTGTTATGAAGCTAATTGTCGTAGGATCCAGGCCCAGGCTAGAAATATATCTTCCCAAACACATAAAAAACATGCACATAAACACGACAGCTGAGAAACATAAATGTAGATATCACAACAACTAAGAAACATAAATGTAGGCATCATGATCACAATTTTTTGGAGACAACATAATTGAGTTGTATACCCAGATGATGCAAAACAACTACTACTCCTCTAGTTCCAGAGGGGTAGTGGTTACTTTGCATCGTCTAGGTATACCACTTAATTATGTTGTCTCCAAAAACTTGTGACCATGATTCCTACATTTATGTTTCTCAGTTGTTGTGTCCCAAGACCCCTTATGACCCTTTATGACCCTTTACAACCCCTAAGAATACACATCTTAGAGGTCTTAAAATTTTGTAAAGGGTCATAAGAGGCTCCTAGGAGGGGCCAGATGAGCTTCCACCTTCACATCGTTGGCCTTGTTAAGTAGAGAATGTTAAACTATTCTCAAAACAAAGAGAAGCTCAATAATTTATGGTCTCAGTCCATGGAGATGGTGAAAAATGACAGGAATCAATGATGGAGATTTTTTAGATACTGAGAAGATGTATATGCAGTGGAGGTTAGAAGAGATTTTTGTGGAGATTTTTCTAGATGTGGAGATTTTCTAGAGAGGGTTTCCAGATTGAGTACCAGTGCAGAGATGATGATTCAGTACTATGTCTATAAAACCTTCACAAATATCCCTTTTTTGGCCTCCACTCATACCTCTTCTCAGAATCTAGAAACTTTGGATAATGTTTCTCATCCATGCATGAAATGTGCTAGTGATCGTATAAAATTACTTTTGCGAAACTGGGATCAATTATGAGAAGGTAAAAAACAAGATAATTTTAATTTATCTTTCATTTCTTTTATCCATTCATATTTTCTGCCTTCTCTTATATTGGATACTGTGCAATGTACATAAAGGCAAGGCGGTGATTATTCTCAATGATCGACATGTATAAGTCTTCCAGCCCTTACCCAGTAGCTAGTACTAAAGATAGAAGAGCTCAAGAGACCATCATAGTTGGTCTCCATCTTTGGTCCATATACTGACAAAATATTTTACATTTTGTTAGCTCATCAAATGCGGTGATTTGAAAGAATTTAATGGATGATATTTTCATGTATAACGTATATTATTTTAGTTTGATGGTGAACAAATTTATCTACTTCACGCACTTATATACATCGAGCACGGCCATAAAGAAGCATCTCCTCCCATGGCTTGAGTAATGTAGGCCATGGGAGGAGATGCTTCTTTATGGTTGTGCTCGTAGTATACAAGTGCGTGGAGTTGATAAATTCGTGCAACATCAACTTAAATAATATACGTTATCATGATAATATTCTATTAAATTTTTTCAAATCCCCTCATTTGATGAACTAACGAAATGTAAAATGTTTTGTCACTATATGGACCAAAGACGGAGACCAACTATGATGGTCTCTTGAGCTTTGTTATTTTTACTATGTTCATCCGTCATTTTTTTGACAGGGAATAAAGTTATTCCGACAGAAGCACTATACGTCTGACGGATTCTCCTATCGGTAGTTTATTACATACCATCGGATTTCCAACAGGTAAGCCGTTAGATGGAACCTTAATCTGACAAATTTGTGTGACAAGACTGTTATACATTTGGCGGGTTCTCCTATCAGACATCTACTGCATATCCATCACCTTTCCAACCCGAAAAATGTCGTCAAAACCATTTTTCAACAGATCATTCCCATAGAAAAATTCCTATTTATGTGGCCTATTCTGACAGGAATCGATGTCGGAATAGTGACGGCTATCATTTTTGTCACCATTTCCAACACAAAAACACTGACAAACACATTTGTCAAAGTTTCGACAAATAGGCATTGGCGCAAATCTAACACATGGCCATCGAAATTTGGCCTCAAATGTACTAGTGATCCATCAGATGGATGTAAAGACAACTTTTCTAAATGGTGTGATTGAGGAGGAAGTATATCTAGAACAACCATAAGGATTCATAGTACACAATCAACAAACTCATGTCTGTAAACTAAAGAAGGCATTATATAGACTTAAGCAAGAACCTTGAGCATGGTGAAGATTATCTAATTAATAAATGTAAAGAAGATCTTGCAGCTGAATTTGAGATGAAAGATATAGGGCTACTACATTACTTCCTAGGCTTAGAAGTTTCGCAACATGCTAATGAGATTCTTCTAAATCAAGGAAAATACACTTTAGACATTCTAAAAATATTTGGAATGATGGATTGTAAGCCCATGTCCACTCCTATGGAAGAAAAACTACTTAAATTAAAAGAAGAAGCGTCAAGTTTAGAACCTACAGATTTATCTCTTTACAGGTAGATTACTAGATCTTTAATGTACTTAGTAAATACCAGACCAGACATTTGTTATGCAGTTAATGCTCTCAGTTAGTTCATTTGTGAACCAAAAAAAATTCATATGGTAGAAGCTAAGCACATACTAAGGTATCTTCGAGGTACAATAAATCTTGGACTAAGGTACAAAGATGTAGAGTTACAACTACATGGTTTTACTGATTCAGATTGGGCCAGAAGCACTATGGATTGGAAAAGTATCTCTGGATGTTGTTTCAGTTTGGGTTCAACAATGATATCCTGGTTTAGTAGGAAACAATCCTCAGTTGCTCAAAGCTCCAAAGAAGCAGAGTACATTGTCGTATCTATGGGAGTACGTGAAGTAGTGTGGTTGAGAAAACTTATCTTTGGGTTGTTTGGAGAATCTTTAAAACCTACCATTATTCATTGCAATAATCAGAGTTGTATAAAGCTCTCCTTAAACCCAGTATTTCACAACAGGTCCAAGCATATTGAGATACCTTATCACTATATAAGAGATATGGTGGAAAAGAATGTTATTGAGTTAAAGTATATCAGTACAGAGGAACAATCGACAAACATTCTCACCAAGGCTGTAGCAAAGATAAAGGTAGAGCACTTTAGAGGTAAACTTGGTATGATTGTAATTCCTAAGAACTTATCTCAATAAACTTTTATTGTACAAATAAAACATTCTTTGTTATGAGTGATATTTCATAATCATATGTTCTTTGTGTATATCAATTGAAATGATGACTTTTAAATTATTTCCACTTGTTGTAAAAGTTGTTATAAGGTGACGATCTCATAATAACTTATTCATGTCTACATGGTAAGTATTACACATGTAATACTAGTGCACATACTATGTTAGACATTTTGAGTACTTGGTGAATATAATGGACTTGATATTCAGAGACCATTACTTTGAGTACTCGGGTGAGTATCATGGATTTGATACTTGGAGACCATTACTCATGATAATCACTTTGAGCACTTAGGTGGATATCTTGTGAGTTGATATTTGGAGACTATTGCTCTAAGTACTTGGTAAGTATCATGGACTTGATACTTGAGGGCCATTATTCGTTATATCAGTAAACTGACATAATTATAAAGTGATTATCTATACTCACATTGAGTACTTGGTGAATATCATGGACTTGATATTCGGAGACCATTACTTTGAGTACTTGGGTGAGTATCATGGATTTGATACTTGAAGACCATTACTCATAATAATAATTTTGAGCACTTAGGTGAATATCTTGTGAGTTGATATTTGGAGACTATTGCTCTGAGTACTTGGTAAGTATTATGGACTTAATACTTGAGGGCCAATACTCATTATATCAGTAAAATGATATAAATATAAAATGATTATTTATACTCACATATTACCTTGAGGTAATATTTGTTATCCTCCCTAGCTAAGAGGGAGTGTTAATGTTTATAGCTTCTGTCGGATAAAAACAAGATATATATATATATATATATATATATATATATATATATATATATATATATATATATAATATATATATATATATATATATATATATATAGTGTTATATTAATATGAAAATGTGACTCGACAAAAGCATGTTTTAGTTACAGTTCTTATTAAGCAAATGTCAAGTTTAAGACTATCGTTACTTACCACCATAGAGGGTCGACCATTGTGGAGACACCTCCACAATGGACGTGACTCCTTGAGGAGTCACGACCATCATGGAGATGCCTCCACAATGGTAGGCTCCCTTCCCATATTAATACACATTGCAGTCTATGCTTAAGACATTCAACCGTGTCATAAATTACCACAGTCCTTTGTTAAATGTCTGCAACATAGTAACAGTATTATATAAATTGTCATTCACACATTCTTGATTCATTATAACCTTTAAGGTTTTCACTATATTTAATTAATATATAAATATCTGATCCTAGTTTCAACACCAAGGTTAAAGGACAATGCCATTACAATAATTGAACTCATGTATGCCATGATTTGTAGAATATACCAAACTAGATTTCATTGTAAGAATCAAGATCATCACCATATGATATTTGATCAATTAATTATCCATGTATAACTCAAATCATCATTTGATACTTATCAATCTTGTATTCAACACATTATTAACAACTTATATATTTTGTTTGTGATAAGATATTAATAGTTTATTAATGAAATTGTTGATAATATATTAATTTCTTATTATAAACAAAGATATAAAAGAGATTAATATCTATTGTAAAATAATATACATAATGTATCAAATAACAATAACGAATATCAAATATGCATGAAGTAAGTATAATATATCAATCATATCCAAATGTATGATAGGCAAATGTAAAATTGAATGTCCAATATATTTGTCCACAAACTGTTCACTGAAGAATACCATCAAACAGTGATGAAATGATGAGCAACCCAATCAAATGTAATACTTAGCAATATTGTAATCAAATAGATATGTATAATGAATCACTATGAATAAATGCACTTGTCCATATACCTCAAACACTACCATATGTAATACTGTTAAGTATCAATCATCAATAACTTGTCACTATAAGAGTCACTGTCAAAACCAAATTACACTGTCAATGTAACCATATATGATATTCCAACCAAGTGTTACTATCAACATAAGTATATGCCAATATCAAAGTTATCAATGTTTAATACAACCATGTCAATATCAATGTCTAATACAACTTGATGTATAGTGTCAATGTCTAATACATCTTGATGTATAGTGTCTTTTGGCATCAAGGACAGGACATAAGGGGAAACACCATCACCTAACTAAAGGTCGTATGTGGCCACAACATGATAAAAAAACTCAACAAAAAGAGCTCCCAAACAAAGAGTAAAACCATGATCTCCAAACAAAGAAATACAATACTACACATCCTTTTTCAATAGAACCAAAGATGTCAAACTCTCACTATAATTTAAAGGAAAAATCTAAGAGCTCCACATGACACCAACAAGCATGGAAAAAATCCATCCATCTTAAAAGAAAATTTATCTATGGCTCACTATAACTTACTGCAACAATAACTTATAACTAAAATATTAAAGCAAAGAAAATAAAACACATTATGTAATTGTTTAAAGCTCCCACTAAAAGCGATACCAAGCTATACATGTTATTACAACCAACATCATTGCCAAAACTCCACATAAAGTGTACAAAGCTTCTCATGTACCATAAACTTCTATTAAGATTCAAATGAACAACTATATTAGGTACTCCCAACAAATCAAATTCTCACTGCAATCAACATACCATTGTAATGATGGTGACCAAGAGTTAGCCCTACCAAACAAAATTCTCATCAAACAATTTTACAATATTTGCACATATGCAATATCTCAAAAGAGAAATACATTTTCAACTTGCTCCAATCGCAAACACGTAAGTATCTTCATCTAGACCACCATGTGTATAGTCTTATCATGAATGTACACATCATAGATTTTAGTTGTCATGTAAAACCTATGAAACCATCTCTATGGATTTGAAATCTAGTTAAACATCCATAGAGTCACATCAAACATGTCATTTGAACAATGAAATAAGTATAATCCAAAAAAATAACAATTGAAAACAAGAGAAAGTACAACCCAACAAGAAAATCAAGTAGTCAAGGAGATTATAACATATGAAACACGTTAGCTCCACAACTCACAAAGAGATTAGTGGCTTATCTTATAATGCTTCAACCTGACTAAGGATTAAACCATGAACCAAATATATAAGCAATCCATTTTGTAGTCCAAATAGTTGGCATTTCTCCATGTGACTAGGATGTCAAAAGTACTTGTTTCATATGAACACCTTCGCATTACATGTGACCATAAGGTAATTGAAAAAAAACTACCAAATAAGAGGATACACACATTTTGTCAAATAAAAACTCCAAGTTACCAAAACATAATTAAATCCATGAAGATCCACAATCATGAGCTTCCAATTCCCAACATAGATCACATTGATAATATCCATGGCTTCCAATCTCACAAATATGCAAAAAAAATTAACTCACAAAACAATCTTTGTATGCCCACAAGCCTTCTACAATCTTTAATTCATTTTAATAGATTCCCACAAGATTGTTGTGCTAAAAATACAAAATAGAGGAATAATTAGAACCAGTTAAACTTCAACTTTTTGATTGAGGAGCATCTAGAGTGTAAGAGAAATCTTACATCACCCAAAAATATTGTTTATACTTTCAATAAGGGCTAATAATGGCATAGTTACTATTTTTAGTAAGTTGTCATTTTTACACAAACCTATTGAAAGGTGAAATGAAGCATATGGTGAAGGAATTATCCCAATATCTTGTGGAATTCAGGAGATATTTTAGTTTTCTAGGAAATTTCTCTAATAAATTTTCAAATGCAATTTTGAGGGCCTTAGAGGCCTCAAATTGGCTAGAAAGTTTATTGGAGTTTGCATTTGCACACTTCATCATTGTATGTCTCTTCACAAGCTTTCCAACGATATATGATGATTAAAGATATGACAATCAATTTTAAAGTTATGGCTTATGGATCCTAGAAGTTTGGCTACCATAAATCCAATCAAAATATTTTCTTAAGTCAAAAATTGGTTGGCTAGGGTTTTGGTGCCCAAAATGGTGAATTTCACTTTCCAAAGACATTCTAGGACAGTCATGTGTTATAAATAAAGAAGATGAATGAGGTTACAAAAATAATTCTAGTAGAGCAAATTGTGGCTTTGACTTGCAGATTATTTGTCTAGAAAGCTTCTAGATTTAATTGTGTGAGCAATTTTTCCATCAACGTTTTAGATCATTCTCTATGATCCATCATCAGGATGATAAAGCATGAAAAGAGGAATGAGAATAGTAGCAAATCAAAGGGACTAGAAAAAGGAGGGGGGAGAGGAGAGGTGTGGGTTCCAAGAGCATGAAGAAGAAATGAAAAAGTGAAATAAAAAATTAAAAAAGGAACATAAAAAGAAAAAAAGAAAAAACAACTAAGAGATAGGACAAATAAATAAGAAACACACACACACACACATTTAAGAGAGAATGCACATATATAATATATAAAAATGAGTATGAATGTATACATAATAGTGCATATATGTATGTAGATCTATATGTACATCTGTATATACATATTTGCATGAAAATAGACACAATAAAGAAAATAACAATGGATAAATGTTTAACTACACACATAGAAGTAGTATAATTAAAATAATACTATATAATTTTAATATATAAATAACTAAAACTATATAATATCTATATTTATAATAATTAGTTATAATAAATAATTATAATTATAATATATATTAATATAATTATATTATATTAAAAAATATTATATATAGTTATCTATATTATATATAAAAAATACAATTATAAAGATAAGATCAATTAAATATAAAAATAAAATTAAAAAATATGAGCATTATATAATTATAAAATAATAGATTATATAAATTAGATGATTATGATTATATAATTATATCTATATATAATTATAATTATATATAGATATAAGGGGATCACCCCACAACACGATGGTTGTTGTGGGCCTTGTTGAAAGGGTGGTATGATGTTCGAGTCCCACCAAATATGCCTCAGCTTATTGATGACAAACTATACATTGTGTCAAACATTGATGCTTGTGCTAGTGTACTTCTATGAAGACTACAAAGATTGCACTGACTAGCTCCAACGTGGATGGTGATTGCAAGACTTTAGTGGGAGGATGGATGATAGTGCAGGGAGTTACAAGGAGAGACATGGATGGAGAGATAAGGAGAGTTATTCAAAGAGATAAGGATTTGATTGAGTGATAAGGGGGTCGGAGTGGGAGACATAAGGTAAATGTGGAGTGATAAGGAGGGGGAGATATAAGGAACTTTTGGAGTGATAAGGAGAGGTGACATAAGGAGCTTCAAAGTGATAAGGTGCTAGAGTAACAAGGAAAGATGCTACCAACATGAGACAAACCTAAGAGGCATTAAGGCCTCATCACTTTTCATCCACTCACCACAGGGACGAGGTCCCCCAAATGTGACTCCACTAGTTCATATATATCAAAAGTGTTTACCAACCAAAAAGAAAAAAGAAATTATATATAGATATAATAACATATAATTATCTAATTATATAGTATTATATATATTTAATTATATATATATTTATAAAATAAAAATATATCAAATAGACTAGCAAAAACATAACCCTAGGACAAAAGAAAACTAGAATAAGTAAAAGAGGTGAGAAACAAGAAAAGCACCACAAAGCGAAGGAGAAACTCAAACAAAAAAAAGGAAGGATGAAAAGAGGACTATGAAGGGTTGATGGAGAAGTGAGGTGGTTGGGAGGGAGTAAGGAGGTTTGATCAAGAGAAGAGGAGGGAAAAAATGAGGGTGGAGAGGGATGGTTCTAAAGATGGGATAACAAGGGGTGCCAAGAGAAATCAAGGTTGTAGTCGCCATCACAATTAAGTTTTTTGAAATGATTGATTTTTTAATAGAATCTAAGATTTTTCTCTTGAAGAAATTTCCTTCTTTGGCTAAAACTTGAGTATCTTCAAGGGGGATGTGATGCTCAATTTTGGTGGAATGAATGGAAAGGGCTGAATTTGTGAATCTCTCATGGGTGAGGTTGACATGATGCTCTTTGATTCTAGTGTCAATGGAATGACCCATCTCACCAATGTAGGGGGTACCATAAGAACAAGTGACTTTGTAAACCCCTACATTACGGAAGAGGTCTCTGGGGTCTTTGGGAGATGAAATGTTCCTACTAAGGGAATAAATGGGTTTGAAGGTGCAGAAGAAGGCCCTTTTTGAGGAGAACCTTGGAGATCTTATTAGAGCTTGACCTTTAATGTAGGGGGAGAGGCAACAAGAAAGGGGTAAGAATTTATCTTTTCTTTGGGTTCACAAAAATATTTGGCTTGCTTGACACCTTGTAATTGTCCTTTCTTTTATACGCATTCAATTAGAAGACATGGGCAAGGTAGGAAATCTCAAGGTCAATATGATCCTTGTCACAAATTCTAAAGGCTCTGGTAGCCAAAGTTTTGAGGATGCTTTATTTTTGGGTTGGGTGATGATGGGAAGAGCCATGAAGGTATAGATTTGTGTGTGTGGATTTGCGAAAGACATACCTTACTAGGGATCCATCTTATTTTTTGATGAGGTTGTCTAAGAAGGAAAATTGGTTGTCAAATCTAGCTTCTTTGGTGAAGGAAATGTGATGAGATAAGCTATTTGAATGAGTGTGAAACTCTTCAATTTTTTCTTGACCATGGGGCCAAAAAATGTTAATATCATTAACATAACATTTCCACCACTTTGGTTTGAGGGGCCAAGAGTGAAGGGCTAAATCTATAAAGTGACCCCAGATAGAGATTTGTAAAAATAGGCGATAAAAAGGATCCCATTGTGACTCCTTCGAGTGTCTCATAAACAATACCTTGAAAAGTAAATAAATGTAGATCTTAGCCACAACTCAACCAAGGATGAAATATAATAATTGTTTTTTGTATGATGAGATCAATGGACTTAAGAATTGGGACCCTTTTATGATGAATTTGAAGAAGAAGATTTATTTAAGAAGAACAAGAAGCAACTAGATATCCCGACAAGGCTAGCTTTTGAGGACCATTTCCAAGATTGGAAAAAGGCCAAAGATTGAAGTTTCCACATTTTTTGGAAATTTTAATCTAGGGGAGTTGATTGATTGGATCAATTATATGAAAGAATATTTTAAGTGTGAATAATTAGAAGATCTTGAGAGGGTTCTAAGATTTGCAAAGACCATGCTTGAATCACATGCAAATATTTGGTGGAAAGGAGATCAATTAGAAAGAAATAGAAGAAGAAAGGAGAAAATAACAAGATGGGATCAGATGAAAATTTTGAAGAGACAATTCATTCTTGTTGACCATGAGATTAATTTGTTGCAGATAATGCAAGTGTCGAGGGCAAGTAGGAAAATTTGTTAAAGAGTATACAAAAGAATTTTATTAAGTCCTAAATAGAACATGTCATTCTAAATGTCAACACGGAGAAATTTGTCTATTACATGAATGGGTTGAAGTTGTGTATTTAAGAAGAGTTGAGTTTGGTAATAATGTCTACCATTGAAGATGCATATCAATTTTATTTGTAGGTAGAAGAGAAACCAAATAAAAATTTTGAGAACAGGAAAATGGAAGAGGTCATGGTGAAAAGGGTGTTAGACGGGCTTGTGGAGGCTGAAATCAAGACTAGAAGAAAATATATTAGGAGTCATAATCAAAAGGGATATAATGCCTACTATCCCCACAATCAAAATAATGGAGATCAAGGAGGAAGAGGAAGAGGATGCTTCCATAGAACATGTTTCAATGAAAAAAAGGAGGACATAAAACCTATGAGTATCCCCAACATCAGAGAAGACACATAGAAGACCTAAGGTTAATGCACAAATTACCCATTTAAATGAAGATGCTAATTCTTCACATTCTGAAAATGCAAAGAGAGGAGAGGTTCTTATTACCAGAAGAGTCTTGTTAAAATGGTGAGAAAGAACCCACCCAAAGGAAGAATTTGTTTCACACAAGATGTAAGTGTAATGGTAAAATTTACAATATTATACTTAGATAGTGATAGTAATGATAAACTTATTTTAGATGAAATGGTTAGTAAAGTGAAGCTAGAGATAAGTCATATGAATCCCTACTAGATTGCTTGGTTTTAGAAGGACCACAAGACTTTGGTCAATGATCAATGTTTGGTAAAGTTCAAAATTGAAAACTATCATGATGAGTTATTATGTGACATTATTCCTATGGATTTTTGTCATATGTTGTTAGGGAGGACATGAAAATTTAATCGACATGCAACACATGATGGGCATACAAATAACTATTCTTTGACAAAGGATGGAGTTTGGCACAAGCTGAAGCCATTAAAGGAGGTAGAGGGAAAGGTATGCATTAATGAAAGGATATGTTTAGTTGATGGAAGAAAATTTCTAGATGGCATAAAGCATGATTGTATGTGTGTTTCTTTAATTTATAAAGATAATAAAGAGGAAGAAAAATATGTAGCTATAGGAGTTACAAATTGGTTAAATAAGTTTTAGGATATTGGATTTGATGTTGTACCTAAAGGATTACCACTGATGAGGAAGACAAGTCACCAAATGGAGTTGATCCTTAATCTACTTTTCCAAATAAGCAGAAGGTGAAGAGTTGACTAGGCAAGTATAAGAAACTATTGTAGAAAACATTGATTCAAGTAAGTTTCAATCAATGTGTTATACCTATAATTCTAGAACTAAAGAATAATGGGGAATAAAGGAGGTGTATAGAGTCCCTAGCTATTAATAAGATTATTGTCAAGTATAGATTTCTATTGTCAATGATGAAAAATATTATAGATTGTTTGAGTCGAGATGAGTACTTCATAAAGATAGATCTAAAGAGTGGATATCACCAAATTTGGATTAGAGAAGGATATGAATGGAGACAACTTTCCAAACCAAGGAGGGATTTTACAAGTGGTTAGTCATGCCTTTTTTGTTAACTAATGCACCAAGCAATTTACGTGACTCATGAAAGAGGCACAAAAAGGTTATATATTTTTTTTTGAATGAGGTAAAATAGGTTTTGAAGGGACCCCAAAACCCTGTATAAGATGGTCACAAAAGATATTCAAATACGCCAACTAAACAAAATAGAGCAAGACCAAAGAGAGGGTTTTACCATAGACACCCACAACCTAGATGAAACAAAGCATGAAATCCCAAAATGTAACAAAAGATAAATCATTGGAGAACAACAACATTAAGAAAGAGAGCTATCCATGTGTCCCCCCTATTATGGGACTGAAGGGTCATGTCAAATGAAAAGGAGGATCTTTTAGAATTTTTACCTTTGACAATAACCCAACCATCTTCAACCTTAGTAGCCTTATGCTACCAACACAAAAGATCCAAAGCTGAGGACTCAACACCTAGCAAAGAAAATTCCAGTGAATCATCCAGCATCGGGCCAGCAGAAGCCACAACCAAATGTTTATCAATAGGAGGAACTGCCGAACCAGGACAGGTAGGGCCCAAAACACCAGCCATACCAGCAACCCCAATCCCACCAGCAAAAATAGTTAAAGAAGGCTCAGCACCAACAAGCCCAGAACCCCCAGCAGGACCATCATCAATAGAAACCAACAAAGAAAGAGCAGAGTTAATTCTAGTAGTCTCAGAAATATTCCTAGCAGCCACAGAAGAAGGGGTGGCTGGAGGGATAATAAAATCATCCTTCATACCAGCCTGAGAAGAATTTTTCAGAATAGTATAGTGTTGTGTAGAAGCTCCCTTCCACCAAGAGGGAGAAGATTTCTTTTTC